>CAUYRH010057084.1:0-26369 GCA_963574655.1 Perodicticus potto
CGGGCGCCTGTAGTCCCAGCTACTTGGGAGGCAGAGGCAGGAGACTCGCTTGAGCCCAGGAATTGGAGGTTGCTGTGAGCTGTGATGCCACAGCACTCTATCCAGGGTGACAGCTTGAGGCTCTGTCTCAAAAAAAAACAAAAAACAACCAACCTTTTCCCATTTATCAGCAATTCCCATTATAAATATTTGGAAGCCATTTTTTCAATTTTTTTTTGAGACAAAATCTCACTTTGTCACTCTTAATAGAGTGTAGTGGTGTTATAACTCACAGCAACCTTAAACTTTTGCACTGATTCTCTTGACTCAGTCTCCCAAGTAGCTGAGACTATAGGTGCCTGCCGAACACCTGGCCATTTTTTTTTTTTTTTTTTTAGAGACAGGGTCTTGCTCTTGCTTAGGCTGATCTTGAACTCCTGAGCTCAAGCAATCCGCTCACCTTGGCCTCCCAGATTGCCAGGATTACAGGTGTGAGCCACCACACCCGGCCATTTTTTCTATGTTAGAAGTCAAAATTTAAGTCACCATTTAAGTATGGTAAATGTATCATTAAGTTTTGCTATTCTTTGCAGATCTCTGTTAATGAGACCTTAATATTTGAGATTTTTTTTTTTTGCAGTTTTTGGCTGAGGCTGAGTTTGAACCCGTCACCTTCGGCATATGGGGTCAGTGCCCTACTCCTTTGAGCCACAGGCACTGCCCCAATATTTGAGATTTTGTTGCTATAGGATATATTAATCAAAGGATGAAATCATTGGGTTATCTTTAAAGGAATTTCCCTCTCTAATTTGTATACTATACTGAGACATGACAGTGCTTGGGACTCTTCATAGGTGGATACGGGAATTAGCACATCACCCTGTGTGCCACTCTGTCACTGTCTCCCCCCACCACAGAACAAGTTAAAAGGAATATTAAGAACATGCTTAAGGGGGGAAAGAAAGGGCAAAAGAACAAGTACAAAACAAGGACTGTACGTGGAGGCCAGGGGATTATTGTGTATGGACATTTGTTGGTTATTTTTTTTTGAGACAGTCTCATCATGTCGCCCTCAGTAGAGTGCTGTGATGTCACAGCTCACAGCGAGCTCAAACTCTTGGGCTTAAGTGATTCTCTTGCCTCAGCCTCCCAAGTAGCTAGGACTATAGGCCCACGCCACAACGCCTGGCTATTTTGTTATTGTTGTTGTTATTGTTGTTGCAGTTGTCATTGTTGTTTAGCAGCCCTGGGCTAGGTTGGAACCTGCCAGCCTTGGTGTATGTGGCCGGCACCCTAACCACTAAGCAATAGGCGCCAAGCCGATTTGTTGGGTTTTGGCTACATTATTCTCCTCTAGTGCTTTCCCCTTCACCTACTGTGCGGATCTCAGTGGGGCCTATTAATAAACTAAGTGGTTAAGTACTAAACTGGCTCTGTGGGCACAGTGACAGAAGAGTGGACAGAAGAATGGGTAGTTCGGCAAAGTCCTGAAGAGATAGGCAAGAGGTTCACCAATCTTCCCTTCAGTTCTGTGAACTGAGCCCCTAAATAAATAAACTCCCCACACACAGTGTTAGCAACGACCAGCAGGCAGCAGAAGATACAATGGCCCTAAAGTTGCCTTGCTTCTACTCTTTCTGTGCCCCTGGGTGTTTTTACCTTGACTGAGAAAAGTTTTATTCTTTAGCAACTCATTTTAAATCTGGTATTTCAAAGAAATTTAGGGTACATCAGGCCATGGCCACCACATATAGCTGGGCAGGTTACAGAGTGCAGCGTAACATGCGGCGTGCTAGCTGCACAAACTGTACGTGCCAGCCCTTAGGTGTCTCATAAATATTTGTATCATTTTGGTATAGAAGAGGTCTTGGTTCTGGTGGCTCATATAAGAAAGCAGGTTGGCAAAGATCATGCTAAGGGAGCAGAGAGGGGCAGGAATGAGGAGGAGAGGAGACACTGGGAGGCAGCAGCACCAGGCTCTTCCAGCTCCTCACCGGCTCTCTTCTCCCTGCGCTGATGTCACCTTTTGCCCGGTAATTGATCCTAGAGCAGAAACCACAGCACATCCCTCAACGATACATTCTGCCTCTATTGTTACAATAGAAACGATAAAAGCCAATGTTAAAAGATTCCATTTATTAACTTTTTGTGAAAGCATCATACCTATCATTTATACACATCTATGGAGACTTATTATTTTAAAAAGTTACCTTTGGGCTGTCTGGCACGTTTTTCCGTCGACTAACATTTTCTGTTTTACTTTCCTTTCCTCCTACCTGTTCCCCTGAGAAAGGGGGAGACAGATGAGGCGCAACATGGAGGAAATTAGAAGAGGATTTGATAAGAGGGAAGAAAGAAAAACGGTGGGGGAAAGTAGAAGAGAGCTCATTAGAGACTGGAAGTGCGAAAGAAAGACTAAAGGCACAGAGGAAAGATAACTTAATTTGGGTTTTAAATTCAAATTATGTTCTAACCAACTCATCAAAAATTTCTTTATTCTTTCCAATAGAACTCATTGTTTAGTTTTATAAACAGGTTCCCTTTTAGGGGCCTCCTGCCCTTTTTCTTTTAGCCCAGATTTCATAAACAGGGAATGAAGCTGGCTGTTTAGGATTTCAAGGCATCTGATTTGTAATACTTAAGAGGAAAGTAAAACAGAATGATGGGTAGGGGTGGGAAGGAAACTCCCAATATTTAATAAATGACTTTCCCTGTTCTTCAATCTTCATCTCACTCCTTTCCATCTTGGAAAAAATACCATAGGAACATAGATAAGCCTATTATTTGGGCTCATTGTAATGAAATCAGAAAAATTAAGGAGAACTAAGCCTAGGATGAATAGTATGAAATTAAAGCGAAGAAAGAAGAGAGATGGACTCAGGTCCAGAGAGATATGTTGAGCCTGGGCCCTGCTTCAAGCATAACCTTGTCATCAAAACAGCACATTTAAACTGCTAATTTACCCAAAACCTTATGCAAAAAAGGAGGAAAAATGTAATTCTCTCAAACTACTGAGAGGTTTGAGATATGAATTAGAGATCATGGTCCAAACAGCATTTGCCCAAGAGCTGGGTGAATGTGAACAGGACAAACTCAGTAATACTAGGAAACCGTTTTGCCACAGAGGGGAACAGTTATAATTTGACTTCTGCCTAGAAGAGAAATTATAATTATAAACTCATTTTTGGTCTACTTTCAGACTAAATTTAATGTAAAGAGGGACTAATATTCAACTAGTCTGCTTTTTGGGGAGAGTATGGAGTATTAAAGTGTAAGTGTGTGAAAGAAAGTGATTTAGAGGAGAGTGAAAAGGGGAAAGGAAATACTAATCAGGGGGAAAACTGAAAAACTATACAAGCCTAAGTAAGAAAAAAATGAGAAGACATGGAAGAGAAAAGTGGAAAGAAATGAGAAAGTACACGAAAGAAAACAAAAACAGAAAATAATTAATACTTTGTGGAGAACTGCATGCCCATTTTGTATATTGAACCATCCTTGTGATTTAACAAGCTCACAATGGAATTTTCCTTCTCATTTGCTGTATCTGTGTTTAGCTCCTAGTTTGCAGAACTGTTTGCTGGATTTACAAGGATGGGCCTCCAGAACCTCAAACATATCAGCTTGTGGACTCTTAACTGCCCGAACAGTCTGGAGACAGCTATTCATCCCCTCTTCCTCCCCCCACCCAGGTCGTAAATATACACATTATAGCTGAGGAAACTGAGATCCAGAGAGATTGATGGTCATGTCATAGAGAAGGTACAGTTAGAACTCACATCTAGGGTATTGGATTATAACTTCAGCGTTTAATAGCTGATTTCTTCATCGTTTCCTTCCAGTTTTTTTTCCAACTCATTTCATGGACTTACTGTTAGTCATGCTGTCTCCCAAACTCTTATCACATTTGCTTTCTCCGGTGCCCACAGACAGTCAGTCAACAGCTCTTGTTGACTTTAGGTTCATGTTCTCAATTCCATTCTGACTGCTTCTTGCCTGGCTCCAGGCACCCTTTCCTGGGACTGTTACAACAGCTTCCTAACGGTTCTCCCAACCTCTAGCCTCCTCCAGCTTCTCTTAGAGACTGCCGTCAAAATAACCACGCCAAAATATAAAACACGGATTTTATCATTTCCCCATCTTTCAGTGGCTCCTCTTTAGCACCCTGACAGTTGTATGCAAACTTCTCAGCATGATCCGGGATTTCCATAGTCTGGGTCCGGCCTTGCTTTCCAGCTGCACCTCTCACACTCCTAAATTGAACACGCCCAGCACTTTTCCTTTTGCTTGATTTTGCTTACCCTGTTGTCCCCTCTATCTTGGATATCCTTATTTCCTCTTTCCCAACTCCAAGATTGACTTTTTCATAGACACATAATTTCCCCTAGTGTGCTAAAATTGATTCTGTATTTTTCTCTTAAAGAACACATGACATTCTGGCTTATGTTATTTGTGCTTATGTCTTAAGATCACATAACGCATCTTGCCATTTTATTTCTCTTTCCCATTGCTTTATATATAATAGAGTGGGACCCACATGCGTGTTCAATTGAACAAAATTGAGTATGTGTCAGAAAATAGGTAAAAGAATTACTCACATATATAGTGAAGATAACAGTATCAATGCCCTACATTAATGTCAAACTTCTCTGGCTAAATAAATGAGTGCCCCAGGACATACACAGAATGTACTAATTATATACAATATTAGTAACAAGGGTGCCAGTAGATTTATCCTTGCTTTTTTTTTTTGCAGTTTTTGGCCAGGGCTGGGTTTGAATCCGCCACCTCTGGCATATGGGGCTGGTGCCCTACTCCTTTGAGCCACAGGCACTGCCCAATCCTTGCTTTTAATGAATTCGAGGAAAATAGCTGCCTGTACTGAACATCTCTGAAATTTCTACCCATTTAGTTTGATTTCTTTATGAATTACAACTTGGGATAGAAATTGATAGATGAAAATTCTATAAATTGCAAAGAAGATTTTCCATTATTTTCTTTCTTTCTTTCTTTTTTTTTTTTTTTTTGAGACAGAGCCTCACTTTATCACCCTCAGTAAAGTGCTGTGATATCATAGCTCACAGAAACCTCGAACTCTTAGGCTCAAGTGATCCTCCTGCCTCAGTAGCTGGGACTACAGGCGCCCACCACAATGCCCGGCTGTTATTAGAGGCATGGTCTTGCTCTTCCTCAGGCTGGTCTCAGACCCATGAGCGTAGGCAATCCACCCACCTTGGCCTCCTAGAGTGCTAGGATTACAGGCCTGAGCCACTGCGGCTGGCCCATTTTCCATTTTTCTTATAAACTGCAATAGCATTTCTGTATAATGTTCTCAGATTCAATACTGTAGATTAGAATATAGGCCTAACCACATTATGGTGAAGTTCATCATTGCTTTTAAACCCTAAAGCTCAATGAGAAGGCCCAGAGACAAATCTCATCTGTGTAAAAACCTACCCTGTAATAATTTTCTTTTTTTGCAGGATTGACTCTTGTAAATGTGACAAAAACTTCCTTCAAGTATTCCTGCTTTTTGAAGTAATTTTTTTTCTCTCCACTTAGGCCAAGTTAAAAGTTCCTCTATGTCCTTCCATAGTACTCCTTTACATGCATGAGTGAAGCTGAGGTCTACTCCACCTCCCAGGTTAGAAAGTAATTTAGACGTGAGTCAGCAATCAGAAAAGGGAGATCTCAGGGGTTCCTATGAGAAAACCTCTGCATCATAAGTGTGCTGTTACAAGTTAATGATTCTTAGACATGGGAATATGTACAGAAAAAGCTGCCTCCTCCTCTAAACCCATTAAATAATGTCACCTGACAGTAAGGCAAAGGCTAAAGATATAAACAGGAAGAAAAGAGGAGCTAGATGATTTTAGATTACTTACCAAAAGTTTAGTTATGAATCATTCCCCTTACATATCAACAAAGATGGGAGGTCCTATTATTGCAGTCGTTTGGATTTTGCTTATATAACTAGCCTGGGAGTGGTTCCTACACTATAAGTTACATTCAGGGACCTGGGAAACTGAATTTTACTAGTGCAGAAAAGAAAAGTGAAGTAGTGAAATGCCGTAATGCCTTCCACTTAAAGGTAAGTCTGCAGATAGGCTTTGAGGAAGAGTTTCTCCAATGTAGGGCTCTTACCATGGAGCAGAGTGAGGAAAGGGAATGCATCAAAAAGTCTAGCTGAGGCTCGGTGCCTGTAGCTCAGTGAGTAGGGCACTGGCCACATACACGGAGGCTGGTGGGTTCGGGCCCAGCCTGGGCCTGCTAAACAATAATGACAACTGCAACCAAAAAATAACCGGGCATTGTGGCAGGCGCCTGTAGTCCCAGCTACTGGGAGGCTGAGGCAAGAGAATAGCTTAAGTCCAAGAGTTTGAGGTTGCTGTGAGCTGTGACTTCACTCTACTGAGGGCAACATAGTGAGACTCTGTCTCAAAAAAATAAAAAAGTCTAGCTGAATTCCTTTGCTCTTAACTACTCTAATCTTCTCAGAACCAGAGGTACCTATTGGATACCAGGGATAACAATAAAGCATGTAGTGGAATTTGTTCCATACCTGAAGTGTCTGAATTAATTCTCATGCTCCTGTAAAAATAAATAGCACATTTCAAAAATTTGCCAGTGTAACCACAAATATTTAGAAAAGATTTACTAGGTATGAGATAATCATTCATTCTCTAAATGCTTTATGTACCAGTAGTAACAAAACATGTTTAGCAAGCCTAGGCTATTATTGATTATAATACATATGAGAGTAAAATTAAGTAAATTTCTGTAACATGCAGGCTATTCAATCTGTAAAAGTCATAAAAGTGAATTGTATATAACAATATATAATCTATTTTTGGTGTATCTATCATGTGTCACTCAATAAAGCTGCTGACATCCCCAACCCACTGCCTCCCTAACCTTCCCATGGGGTCACAACGGAGGGAAGTTAACTGCTGCTGCTCAGGGGCTTAAGTAAATAGGATCAACTGTGTTGAGAATATAGGGTCTCATACAGACTAGGGATAAATTCTGGAATGGATGGGTTAGGAGAAGTTGCCAAGCTCTGCTGGCTTCTTCACCACCATCTCTAATGGCCTTACTGGGGTAACAGTGCTTGGAAATCTTGCAGGCAAGTAACGTACCTTATTTACATTTATTAACATTTCTCTCTGATTTGTTGGATAAAACAGGAGGCTGGCAGTTTTTAGACTATTTCGTTTTCAGAAATATCTTTGGGTAATTAAGCTTATTTTCCCCACTCCTGATTTTTAAAAATTAATAGCAGTGATGAAGTATTTTCTAACTTTGTTGGCATGCTAAAATGTAAACTAATTTAATTTTCACCAGATCCTTGTTTCTTAGGCATGCTTTCAATAAAACTTTTGAAAATATTGCTATTTGGGTAAAACAAAGAGTTTGGGAAGAATAGTTATACTCTTAGATATTACCTTCAAAGTTAAATGTGCAAAGACATAATTATGACCCACTTTAAGGGGTCTGACAAATATCCAATTCAAGTTCTACAATGGGTCTTCCAGGAGGTAAATGTTAAAATAGTAATTTTCTGAAGAGTTTGCAAATAAATATTCATATATAGCCTTTATTCAATGGATCTGGTGATTTAAATGAAGGTTGAGCTGAATGATAAAAGTTTTCAAGAGGCTGAGAAATAGTCATGTGTATTAAAAAATAGATGCAAATTAAAATGAAGCCTGTCATTAACCTCTTAAAGACAAAGGGAAGAGTCGTCATAGCCCTCTAGCCAAGATATGAGAAGGAATATAAATGCTTTATAAAGTAAATCCTTCACTTCCACAGGACCCATAATGACAACATAGAAAAGTTTAAATCTCCATGGACTTTCGCTCATCTAGATTTAAAATGCGCAATTTACATTTTGAAGACTAGTGAATCTGAGGGCAGGATATTCAACAAAGTCATTGTTTCATTTTCCCCCCAGTGTTCCAAAGTACACAGCAATAAAGTGTCACTGAAATTCATAGTCTTGGAGAAGAAAAATAATACATAGAACTTATTTGTCAACCTCACAATCTTAAATCTTATAATGTCCCCAGAATAAAGCATCATCATAAATTCCATTCTATTCTTAGAATATTACATCTTTCTTTCATAACTAACATTCTCAAATTAGACTCTAACTGGTGATAATGTTCCTGATGCTAATAGGCAATAAAAAGAAAGCCATGCTTGGTTAAATTAGGCTTAAGAAGATTACTTGTATAAACAAAATTTGTATGTTTTATTTTTCTTTACCTATTTTTTTCTTTCTAGTACAGTCAGTAGATAAATGGCACAGGAAACTGAGAGATTGAGGGGTAGGGGCAAGGCCTTGATGAATTTGAGATTTGCTAATTTTCAAGATCTTTTATATCTTTAAAATTCTACGATTTTTGGTATTTATTTAGGGATTCATTTTCTCACCATTTCTAACAGTGAGCATAATAGACTAACAAAATTTAGTACCTGCAAAATCTTTTTCATCCTAACGATTTATGTTTCCTTATCCTTTTAAATATTTTCCCCCTTTTATTTTTTATTTATTTATATTCATGGGGTGCAGGTGCAATTTTGCTACACTGATTGCACTGTGGTGGAGTCTGGGCCTTCAGTGCGTCCATCACTGGAGCTGCACACATCGAACCCAACAAGCAACCTGCCATCACCCACGTACCCACTCGCCACCCCTGCGTCTCCGTCGTTCATTGCTCCACTCTGCTTCCACGGGCACATATTCTTTAGCTCCCACTTGTTTCACTTAAGATAATGGTCTCAGTTCCATTCATGTTGTTGAAAAGACATGATTTCATTTTTTTAAAAATAATTTTTTGGCTCGGCGCCTGTGGCTCAACGGGCTAAGGCGCCAGCCACGTACACCTGAGCTGGTGGGTTCGAATCCAGCCCCCAGACCCGCCAAATAACAATGATGGCTGCAACCAAAAAATGGCTGGGCGTTGTGGCGGGTGCCTGTGGTCCCAGCGACTTGGGATGCAGAGGCAAGGGACTCGCTTGACCCCAGGAATTAGAGGTTGCTGTGAGCTGTGATGCCACAGCACTCTATCCAGGGTGATAGCTTGAGGTTCTGTCTCAAGCAAACAAAAATAAATAAAAATAAATAAAAATAATTTTTCATGGGGCGGTGCCTGTGGCTCAAAGGGGTAGGGCACTGGCCCCATATGCCGGAGGTGGCGGGTTCAAACCCAGCCCCGGCCAAAAACTGCAAAAAAAAAAATTTTTTTTCATGTTTTAAAAAGCAATTAAGAGCAGTCTATTGCTGAGGAGATTTTTAGGGCAATGAAACTATTCTGTATGAAAATGTAATGGTGGATACATGTTATTATGCATTTTTCAAAATCCAATAGACTGTACAACACAAGGAATGACTTAGTTAATCATGATGTGTCAGTGTCGGTTCATGGATTGGAATGAATGAACCTGTAATGAATGAACCCCTCACCCGTCCAATGTTAATAGGGGACACTGTGGGGACTGTGCGGGGAGTGGGATGAGTATATAGAACTCTATGTACTATTCGCTCAATTGGTCTGTAAATCTAAAACTATACTAAAAATGAGGTTTATTAATTATTTTTTATCAGTTTTTTTAAAAAAGGCATTAAAAACTAATTAACAGTTTAGGGCATTTCTTTTAGACAAGGAAAGAAGAAGCTAAAATGATTTAAATAACCTTATAAGATTTTGCTTTATGGTGTGTTTCTGAAGTGTTAGACGGGGTGGGGCAATGGATTTGAGACCGAAGACTGAAATAAAACATAAGGAGGACACTGGGGTGACCAGACCTGATCTATTGTTATTATTTTTTTTTTTTAGAGACAGCGTCTTCACTTTGTTGCCCTCCATAGAGTGCCGTGGAGTCACAGCTCACAGCAACCTCCAGTTCTTGGGTGTTGCCTCAGCCTCCCAAGTAGCTAGGATTACAGGTGCCCACCACAATACCCGGCTATTTTTTGTTGCAGTTTGGCTGGAGCTGGGTTTGAACCTGCCACCCTCGGTATTTGGGGCTGGCGCCCTACTCACTGAGCCACAGGCGCTGCCCTGATCTATTGTTATTTAGGGAAAATTGTTGATTAAGATGGATCCGTTTTATGACATCTGTTTCTTTTAGAAATCTTAGGCTTTTCTTTCAAAGCCATGCTCATATATAGTAGTGAAGAGTCCATTTCCCACTGAGCAGAACTTGCATCTCTCTTCTCCATTTCTGACGCATAATTTCTGTTTCTCTCTCCTTTTCTTATTCTCTCCCTTTCCTATTTTTTATATTTTAATATATTTTTCTTTTCTCCTCTAACACATCAGACTTACCAGTAATTCTCCTGGTCATTGTTTAGTTCCACTGAAATAACTCAGTGGTTACCATCAAGAAATAATAGATCAGGGCGGCGCCTGTGGCTCAAAGGAGTAGGGCGCCGGCCCCATATGCCGGAGGTGGCAGGTTGAAACCCAGCCCCGGCCAAAAACTGCAAAAAAAAGAAAAAGAAAGAAAGAAAGAAAGAAATAATAGATCAGTGTTCTGGGGGTAAATATATTTATTTGAGTGACTTCTGTGCTCTTGATAGGAAAAAGGAGAATTTCTGGGTGATAACAGCAATACCGGTATTGAGCAATATTTTTGTTCTTTTTTGAGCTCCTAGTCATGTAGGAAAGATTCTTGGAAAGAAGGCTCTCTTGCTATGGGTATGAAGGAGGATCTTTATTTTAACTCTCTCCTGAGGGGCTCAGGAGAAGCCCTCGTGAGAGAGGAATGAATCCTTAGTAAACCACTAACCCCCTCTTTCTATGTAAGACTGGCTTCTCATAAGGCAATGGCTCTCAAACTTAAGTGTGCATTAGAATCACTCGGAGGTCTATTGAAACAGAATTCTATGTCCCATGCCTAGAGTTTATGATTCAGTACGATGGGAAGGGACTGAGAATGTATGTTTCTAACAAGTTCCCAGGTGCTGTTGTTGCTGGTCTAGGGGCCACTCTTTGAGAATCACTGGGATAGGAACCTTCACTATCAAAAGATGTTTTACTTTTGAGCAGACAATCAAGAGCCCACACTTTGGATGTCTTGACAGTTCGATGTAGAAGCTCTGGAACTGTGAGAAGTGCAGTGCTCAGGAGCAAAAGCAAACATCACTCTGATTTCAAGATCTGAGGCTCTCCTAAGATCACCCATCTTCATTCGCTTCGCTTGGACTACACTTTCCTAGGAAAGAATATTTCTTAAAAAGCCAGCTTTGAGGGTGGCGTCTGTGGCTCAGTGGGTAGGGCACTGGCCCCATATTCCGAGGGTGGTGGGTTCATACCCGGCCTCGGCCAAACTGCAACAGAAAAATAGCCAGGCATTGTGGCAGGCGCCTGTGGTCCCAGCTACTGGGGAGCTTGGGACAAGAGAATCGCCTAAGCCCAGGAGTTGGAGGTTGCTGTGAGCTGTGTGATGCCACGGCACTCTACCAAGGGTGATAGGGTGAGACTAAAAAAAAAAAAATAATAATAATTTTTAAAAAGCCAGCTTTGAGTAATTAATTCTTGGTTGATTAAGATATTTTTGCGTAAGACACATTTTTTGACAGAATAGCCAACTTCTTTTAATCTATACTATTCTAAATAAATTATTAGTGACCATAATGAACACTTACTGGGCACCTAATATATCCCAAGCTCATTGTATACTTTGTCACTCTGCTTCTCGGAACCCTACAACACACAAAAGTGTGTCCATTGTTTCTATTCCATTAAGGACATTGCCAGAGCACACTTATGTTTAACTTCAGCATACATTCTTCTATTCCTTTTAGCAGTAGGTCTTCCCAGTGATTAAGATGGCACCATCAATATGAAAGGGTCTACTTGGCAGGGGAATGTCTAACATCTATCCAGGACATGGCTCAATGTTGATTTTTGAGACGTGTCCAGGGACAGATTCTATAACCCACAGAAACTGGTTCTGCTGTTTATCAATATCTAATCAATGATATGTATTTATTTTTATTTGTTGTTTGTTGTTGAGACAGAGTCTCACCATGTTGCCCTCAGTAGAGTGCCATTGGCGTCACAGCTCTTGCCTCAGCCTCCCAAGCAGCTGGGACCACAGGTGCCCGCCACAGTGCCCTATTTTTTTGTTTCACTTGTCATTGTTGTTTTTAGCTGGCCTCAGCCGGGTTTGGACCTGCCACCCTCAGTGTATGTGGCTATTGCCATAATCTCTGTGCTACAGGGGCTGAGCCTATTTTTATTTGTTTTTTAATTGATTTTTTTTTTTTTTTGTAGAGACAGTCTCATTTTATTGCCCTCAGTAGAGTGCCGTAGCATCACAGTTCACAGCAACCTCCAACTCCTGGGCTTAGGCAATTCTCTTGCCTCAGCCTCCCGAGTAGCTAGGACTACAGGCACCTGCCACAACGCCTAGTTTTCTGTTTTGCAGTTCGTCTGGGGCTGGGTTTGAACCAGCCAACCTTGGTATATGGGGCCGGCACCCTACTTGATGAGTCACAGGCGCCACCCTGATTTTTATTTTTATTTTTTATTCTTTTAGAGACAGAGTCTCACTTTATCGCCCTCGGTAGAGTGCTGTGGCGTCACAGCTCACAGCAACCTCCAGCTCTTGGGCTTAGGCGATTCTTCTGCCTCAGCCTCCGGAGTAGCTGGGACCACAGGTGCCCGCCACAATACCCGGCTATTTTTTGTTGCAGTTTGGCCGGGCTGAGTTTGAAACCACTACCCTCGGTGTATGGGGCCAGTGCCCTACTCACTGAGCCACAGGTGCTGCCCTTAATTGATTATTTGATTGCTATATTACTTAGTAACAAATTTTTCCTTTGTGTTTAGTTAAAATAATTTTTCCTTTAAATCAACTTTTTAAGTTTAGCCTTCTGTGGACTTCCTCATATATCAGAATATTGTCATTATCACCCCAAGTTTTCCTTTTTTTTTTTACATCATTAAAAAATATCGAGTGAGTTTTGTGCTTTTTCTTTTCCCTAGCTCTTCTGTAGGTCCAGTTTATTGGAAAGTATAACAGAAAGATTACTCCAGAAGTCTTGCATGGCCCTACAATATAAATCATCTTTGTACTATATTCAGTGTGAGTCAAATCTACATTAGATTTTTTATTCAATTTGATCCGGAATCTAAACCTGTCTTCCTTCCTCTTTCCTGCCCTTCTTCCTTCGTCCCTTTCTCCTTTTCTTCCTCCCTCCCCATATTTTATCTGTGTATTCTTTCTTTAAAAACCAATTACCATGTACCTGGCATTGTGAGCTTTTTAATATCAGCTACTTAATACCTGCAACAGCTCCATAGGGTAGGTATTCATTCCCATTTTACAAATAAGGAAACTTTGATTTGAAGAGAAGTTAAGTAACTTGCCCAAGGTCAAAGAGCTTGGAAGAGAGAGAAATCAGGATTCGAACCCAGGGATATGGCTAGAAAGCTCATTCTTTAGCTGCTGTGTTAAACTGTCTCTGAATTATAGCATCCTAACATCAGTTTACTTTTTAAATTATATATGTAATCAATTGTATAATAGAAGTTTAATACACACATCTATCTATAGCTACAATAAATATCAATTCCTTTCATCACCAACTATGCCCAAACTGTGGTTTCTTCCCAGACTGTAGAAGTAAAAAAACTATCGTATTTACGTATTTTGAAACTTTATTTTTCTAGTTTATAACTATTAGTCATGTTACCCTTTTCATTGAAATTCTGCATGCGGCTTTTCCTAATGGGGATCTTGTGTTTCACTAAATTAATATACAGTTTCCTGGCTAGCCATTCTTCCACCAGTGGTCATGTGGATTACTTACACATTTTAACTATGAAATGCTATGTTCAGATAAATTATTTTCCCCTCAGAATTATTTTGACATGTGTTTCTATAAATCAAGGGGTATAATCATTTGTGCTGTGAATTGTCAACCATCTACAGTGACGCCAAGAGTGTTAATGGCACCCAGTGAAAAGCCAATTGGTAATTGCTTGATTTGTATTCCTTTAATCACTAGTATTTTTCAGGTATTTGTCTTCTGGAGTAAATATTCTATTTATGTCCATAAAAACAGTTTGTTGATTGGATCCTTTACAAATTTCTATCAGCTACTTATATATAAAGGTTATCTCTTATTCTTCCTTTTCTAGTCTGCTGTTGTACATTTGTATATGTGTTATTTACTTAAAATGATTTTGGGGGCAGATATCAACCGACTTGGAACTGGATTCTCCCGGAGCTGCACACTTCCTCCGGTCTCTCTCTGCTCAAATGTTCCTTCCTCAGACAGCCTGCCTCTGATTCCCTGCATAAAATATCCCTCTCCTCTCCTCAAATCACTCTCTATTTTCTATTTTTGTTTTGAATTTTTATCACAACACATTCCAGCTGGCATACTCTATTTATTAATTATCTATTTCCTCCTCTAGAATAAACACTTTCCGAGATTTGGATTTGAGAATTTTCACTGCCATGTCCCTGTTGTCCTAGGGCATAGGAGGTACTCAGTAAATATTGAGTGAATGAATCAAATTTTGCCATTGAAAATTACTTTTGTTTCTTCAGTGGGCAAGAAGTGATCTTTACTCTGTAACTGAGACAATACATGCATATTATCTATACCATTTTTGTAGCTTATTTTAGTTAATTTCCTCTTTTCCCATCTGAGATATTTTTGGCGTATACATATATCTTTGACCATTTTCTAGAATTTAGCTTTTTCCCTGCTTCTTTTGAACTGGTATCAGTTTGAATATACTTTTGTAGCTTTCTTTCTATATTCTAAATTTTGCACTGGTAGTTCTAATGGCTATTTGATTATAACATGGCTTAAAATTTTAAAGGACCAAGTCGCCTGTAGACATTTTCTACCCTAGTAGTTTTCTTGAGAATCTTATATTCTCCATATACTTTTTAGTTTTATTATCTCTATGAGATATCCTATTGAGATGTTTATTGGTAATGTATTAAATACATAAATCAGACCTCCTCATAATTTAGGAGGTCTTGTCATTTTTTCTGTCTTAAATTTACTGATTCAGGAGAGCTATTTTTCCTTAATCAAGTTGTCTTTTATTTCTGCCATTAAAGCTTTATAATTTTATGTCATCATCCTCACTAAATATTTGATTTTTATTGTGTTGCTATTGAAAAACACATTTTAAAATATATTTTTGAGTTTGTTTTTTTTTTGCAGTTTTTGACCGGGGCTGGGTTTAAACCTGCCACCTCCGGCATATAGGGCTGGTGCCTTACTCCTTTGAGCCACAGGTGCTGCCCAATATTTTTGGGTTTTAATTAAAATTATTTTTTTGTGATTTATCTTACAATCTGTAATATTCTTAAACTTGTTTACAAACTAATATTTTATAGATTCTCAAATTTTCCAAATATAAATTGCCATTTGCAAAGACTAACTTTAAAAAAAATCCATTATATTTTTTCTTGGTATTTCTTTGTCCTATTATAATTGCTAGAACCTCTTAAATTATATTACATAGAAATGTTAATGGGAACATTCTTAATTCTAAGTTTTAAATAGAACACTTCTAGAATGTCTTCATTAAAAATAATGTTGTTTCTGCTTTGGAATATTCTTTATTGTGCTAAAGGAAAACTCATTATTATGTGGATCTTTTCTGTAATCGAGAATATCAAAATTGGGGCAGCACCTGTTGCTCAGTGGGTAGGGCACTGGCCATATACTGAGGGTAGTGGGTTTGAACCCAGCCCCGGCCAAACTGCAACATAAAAATAGCTGGGCATTGTGGCGCATGCCTGTAGTCCCAGCTACTTGGGAGGCTGAAGCAAGAGAATCGCCAAAGCCCAGGAGTTGGAGGTTGCTGTGAGTGTGATGCCCCAGCACTCTACCGAGGATGATAAAGTGAGACTCTGTCTCTAAAAAAAAAAAAGAATATCAAAATTTGTTTGTGTTTTAGTATCAAGTATGTTTAAAGTATCATGGTTTGTCTGTTCTTCCTTATTTAGGTAATGATTATTATTAGTAGTTTCCTTAACTTTTATACTAAGCTTGCTATATTTTTCTGACAAAGATCCCAAGAATTTAGCATTTATTTTCACAAGTAGAATAAATTTAGAATTTTCTTTTTTTTGAGACAGAGCCTCAAGCTGTCACCCTGGATAGAGTGCTGTGGCATCACAGCTCACCAGCAACCTCCAATTCCTGGGCTCAAGCCAGTCTCCTGCCTCCGCCTCCCAAGTAACTGGGACTACAGGCCCCCGCCTCAACGCCCGGCCATTTTTTGGTTGCAGCCATCATTGTTTGGCGGGTCCAGGCTGGATTCGAACACGCCAGCTCAGGTGTACGTGGCTGGCGCCTTAGCCCGTTGAGCCACAGGCGCCGAGCCTAGAATTTTCTTTTTTGTGTTGTTTTTGTTTGGCTTTATAATTTAGATCAATTATTTGCTTCATGAAATTAGGAAAACAAAACACAAACTTTTTCAATATGTTGATATTTGAAAGAAAACATTACATAAAACAGAGACAATTTTTAAAGTACCTGAAAAACTATCCAGTAAAAGTTGGAATTGCATCCTTGTTCAAAAATAGGAGCTCTTTGATATATATTTTTTCCATTACTTTAAGTTCTCAAATTTTGAATGTGCCAATTTTGCCTCAGCATTTTTGTTAGTCTTTTACCTAATTTCAGGTTTGCAAGTTATTAAAGCAAAGTTGTATTTAATCTTTCTCCATGACATTTTACTATTTTTCCTATTTGATGAGATAACTTCTTTTTAAGTTTCAAATTTCACGATTTTTAAAAAAATGGTTGTCCCAATGGTTTACCAGTTCTGTCCTTCTTTTTGAAGAATGAAGCAAGCTTTTTTTTTTTTTTTTAAACTTCGAATTACTAAAAACTTTGAAGTTAATTTCTTTTGGGGGGTTAATTTTTCTTGTTTTTCTTCGTTCTTTTTTATATTAAAAAATGTAGACATTGTTCATTATATTCCTCATTTTTCTTCTTAGTAATATAAGCATTTAGATCTAGTTTCCTTTTAGATGTTACCCCAGAATGGTCAGATTAACTTTTATCTTTCTGACACCACAATGCTGGCTCACAATCAGCTTGCAATCAAACATGCGGTAAATCTACTGAAATGATGAAAATCACTTTTTCAGATTATTTAGTTATTATTTGAAAGTGTAGAGACTGATATATAGAGGATATCCAGAGGAGGAAAATACAGATCATTGCAAAGATAGAAGTACCCTGAATCACTATAGAAATCAACGTCCCAACTCCAAAGTGTAGACACTGCGGGTCTCTCGTGTGTTCTGAAGCACACACAATTGGCAGCAGGCAAACAGCCCCACAGGCCAACTGAGTGGTGTGAGAAGCTGCAATGAAAACAAAAATTAGCCAAGGCGGAACCGAATGTTGGTGCTTAAACGTTAACTATGTGATCATTCAGTCGCGCTGTGTCTGTCTCTGAATCTTTAGTTCTAACGCCCGAGTTAAAGGGACCTGAAAGCATGCCGTCTTTACTTTGCGCCCTTGGCATTTTCCGTCCTCACCTACCTGGATCCTATAGCGTTTAGAGCTGGGTTTTGAAAATCAGTCATCTTCACTTCAGAGCTTTTTCCACTCATCTCTTTGCATATAGTTGTTTCACTTTCTCCTGGAGTCAAGGTAGCGTGAAAATATCTTCTACCTTCAAAAGTCAGTGTGATGTTTGAGATGGTGACATGTTTTGGGGGTTCTTTAAGCTCCTCATTCTTACTCTTTGAATTTCGTAGACATCCAGGCTTCAGAATATTTTTTCTCTTTTCCTTTGAAAATAACAAGCAGCAGCAAATCAGGAAATAGAAGAGCGTCGTACAGAAATAGATTGCTTATGGCGCGGCCTCTGACACAAGGCCCATGTCACCCACATTTCCCGAGCGCTCACGGTGCAGGCACGGCCACCAGCGAGTGAGGCTTGACAGACACCGGAAGGAGCCCAGGGGAGGTGTCGGCGGGGCCTGCCCTGCAGCCTGGCACGACACGTGTGCACCAGTATAGCCTCACAGCGGACAGTCAGCACTTCATTACTGTACCGCTCTGTGAACTGTCAAGCCAAAGTAGGCTTTCCAGAAATGCTTTGCCACCTGCTTCCCAATCTGAAGGTGCTCTTAGTTAGGGGCATCGAATAGGTTCATACTAATGCAAAAGAGTTCATTTCTCAAAAGACTTAGAACCTGTACCTACAACTTACTACTCTAAGATCTCTTTCTCCTAATTTCCTGGTTAATACACCATGTCTCCGCTCACTCTCTGACTTCCTCAGGAGCTCTCGCTCTGGCCTCAGAGCGATCTGTCAACAAGCTCCGACCTCTCTTTCTAATAACCTTCACATCTGCACCTTCGTCTTCCCACCGCCCTTACCTAGTCTGTTACCTCTATTATTTTCCCCTGAAAATAATGCAATCATTTTCTTCCCTAGAGATAAAACTCCATAAGTCATACATATTTATTATAGAATATTTGAAAAATCCTCAAAGGAATAAAGCAAAAGGTAGAAAATTATTGTATACATGCTGCCGCTGTGCAGAAACAACTATTCCTACAGCACATTTCCTTCTGATCTTTTTTATTTATTTTGTATACATCTCCTTTGAGATTATATTAAAGTTCTGTTTCCTACCTTTTTCACTTAGCATTTTATTACAAGATTTTTTTCTCCTGTCATTAAAAATTGTGGGCCGGGCATGGGGGCTCATGTCTGTAATCCTTGCACTCTGGGAGGTCAAGGTGGGAGGATCCCTTGAGCACAGGAGTTTAAGACCAGCCTGAGCAAGGGTGAGAACCTATTTCTACTAAAAATAGAAAAATTAACCAGGTGTCATGGCAGGCACCTGTAGCCCCAGCTACTTGGGAGGCTGAGGCAGGAGGATCATTTGAGCCCAGGAGTTCGAGGTTGCTGTGAGTGAGGCTGATGCCACATTACTCTAGCCTGGAGCACAGAGTGAGACTCTGTCTCAAAAAAAAAAAAAAAAAAAAAGATTGTGTGCAAAGCTACTTGAAGTTTTCCTAATTAAAAATTAACTCTGTTGGAGGAATCAGAGAATTTACAAAAGTATAAATAAGACATAAATTGCTGATAATCCTACTATCTAGAGATATACTGCTATTCATAATATGAGTTTTTTCTTTTAGTGTGTGTCCATGTATTTTATATAACAGAAGTCACACATTTCATTTTTTAACCAATCTTCTATCATGAACATTTTACAAGCCAAGAACTGTTCTTCAACAATTTTAATGGCTATAGAGTAGTTAATTCATTTAATAACTATTTACTGAGTGCCTGTGAGCTTGCAAGATACTATGGTAGCTCCTAACCAAGATAAATATGACCGGCTGGGTGTGGTGGCTCACACCTGTAATCCCAGCACTTTGAGAAGCTGAGGTCAGTGGATTGCCCTGAACTCATAGGTTCAAGATCAGCCTGAGCAAGGGGGAGACCCTGTCTCTAAAAATAGCCAGGCATTGTGGCAGACACTTGTCATCCCAGGAGGGATGAGGCAAGGCAAGGAGGCTGAGGCAACAGAATTGCTTGAGCCCAAGAGTTTAAGGTTGCTGTGAGCTGTGACGCCACGGCACTCTACCAAGGGCGGCAAAGTGAGACTCTGTCTCAAAAAAAAAAAAAAAGATAAATATACACCTGTTCTTCATAAATTTAAATTTGTCTAGCCATTTCTCTGTGGTGGATGTTTAGATCAATTTCATGCCTTTATTATTTCATTATTAGAAATATGGTATGAATAACATCTTTGTAGCTCAATCCTGCTTCCTATTTGTGATTAATTCCTCAGGTAAGATCGCTTGAAGTGGAATCACTGAGTGGAAGACTATAAACATTTTTAAGATCCTTGAGTCCAAATCATTTCAAGAAAGTTTGTACCAATTCTTATTCCTACCACAAATTTCTATGAACTCCTAGTTGAACACATCTTTACTAACACTGGGTATTTTTATTCTTTTTTTTTTGGAGACAAAGTCTCACTCTGTCACCCTGACTAGAGTTACATGGCTTTATAGCTCACAGCAACCTCAAGTTCTTGGGCTCAAGAGATCCTCTTGCCTCAGTTTTTCTATTTTTAGTAGCGACGGGGTCTTGCTTCTGCTCAGGCTGGTCTTGAACTCATGAGCTCAGGCAATGCACCCACCCCAGCCTCCCAGAGCGCTAGGATTACAGGGGTGCGCCACTGCGTCCAGCCTCTTTTTAGTCTTCTAATTGATATTTACATGGGCTGTTTGTTCCCCCTAAGTTCTCGTTTCTTTGATTACTAGTAAAGTTAAACTTTTTCTCTATATTTATAGGCAGTTTCTCCTGTGACATATCTATCATTGCCCTTTGCCATTTCTCTATTGTGGACCAAGGGGAAATTTTTCCACAGCAGTCCCAACGAATTTCTTTACCAACAATCTATTGGGCCATCAGATTGATCTTTTAAAAACACAGCTCTTCACACAGCCTTCCCATACACAGAAGCCTTTGATTGCCAAGGTTTACCCAAAGAGTGATGTTCCCACTTCTTAATTTGGCACTAGAGCCTTGCAAGCAACTTTCCAATCCTGCATTCTAATATTCTCTCTATATATTATGCTCCAACCCAGTGGAACAATACATTCTTGGACCTGGTTTCGCATTTTCCCACCATTTGGCCTCTTCTTAAGCCACTCCTTTCTTTTTTGTTTTCCTATTTCCACCCTCCTCTTTACCTATTGAAATTATATCACATCCTTCAAGGTTCTGGGTATTTCTATATACATTTAAATCTTTTTTTTTTCTTTTTTTGTTTTTTTTTTTGAGACAGAGCCTCAAGCTGTCACCCTGGACAGAGTGCCGTGGCATCACAGCTCACAGCAACCTCCAACTCCTGGGCTCAAGTGAGTCTCCTGCCTCAGCCTCCCAAGTAGCTGGGACTACAGGGGCCCGCCACAACGCCCGGCCACTTTTTGTTTGCAGCCACCATTGTTGTTTGGTGGGTCCGGGCTGGATTCGAACTCGCCAGCTCAGGTGTACGTGGCTGGCGCCTTAGCCCGTTGAGCCACAGGCGCCGAGCCTATACATTTAAATCTTAAATAACCCTTACATTGTGCTAATATCCTTGTTTTAGAAGTGAAGAAACTGAGGCTCACGTAAGTTCTGTGACTTGGACAAAGTCACACAAACTAATATGCCTCAAGTTGATTTTCTAATGATGGTAAGGATGGTCACTGCCAATTTCAAGAGACATCTTACAACCCCATTTTACCCAGGGACCAGGTCTCATTGTAAACATTAGGTTACTCAGATCAGGCTCCATAGCATTTTGATGTTCAATGTCTGCTACCTGGGAATGGTGATGTGGGTTGCCGCTCTAGCTCTGGATTATTAAAACATGAACGCCTCCTGCATCACGTACCTTTTCCTCTTGCTTGGCCCTTATTATGTCATCATTTTCAAACACCACCGTAACCCCTGAGAAATGTGTCTCATCAGAGAATTCTGTGACTTCTGTGACATCTGTGACTTCTGTGAAAATTCTTACATCTGGGACCTCTGTGATCTCATTTTCTGGAATGTCCGTGACGTCTGTGATGTCAGTAATGTCCGTGAATTCTGAAAACTCTATGCTGTCCATGACCATAGGGTCTGAGCACGTGTGTGTGTACAGGCTCGGCACAGCTGTGAACGCTGCCTGGATGTCCATGATGTCCATGGAGCCTGTGACGTCTGTGCTATTTGTATTTTCGGAGGTGTCTGAGACATCTGAGACTTTAGAAAGTTTGGCTTTCTCCTGATTCAAGAGAGAGATGAGGTCCACCCATTTAGAGAACAAGGTGTCCTGTTTACATGCAGGGGCGCAGAGCTGTAAGTAGTAGGCTCGGCCGCTCACGAGCTTCACTTTGAGGCGCATATTCTCAGCATCATGCACAGAGAGGGTCACAAACTGCAGAGGGAGAAACCTGGAAACAAACACAAATGTGACGTCATCTGGACAGCTAGAAAAAGGTCTTTCTTTTTGCATTTTAACAATTTGAAGAGTGAGACTCAGGTCAACAGGTTCGTCTCCCAGATAGGTCTGGGAAGGGGCTCCTGAGGCCCATCTCATCTTAGTTGTGTGCCCAAGACTCTGATATACTAAAAACCCACAATACCAACTGTTTACCTTGAGAAACTGTCCATTTTAATTCATCTTATAAAGTTGAAACTTAAAGTTGAGTGATTTTCTCAGGCTCATAGAGCAGTTTTAGTGGCTGAGACAAAAGCAGAGCTAACTCTGAGGGAGGTTAGGATGCTGGGGGAAGAGCAGGCATGCCCTAGCGGGGCCATGTTTTATGAATTCCTGTTTCTTAGGTTTACTTAAAAAAAAAACAAAACAAAAAAACAAACTGCTTGTTTGGCTGCCTTTGTCATAAATGGCGTGGCCTGACTTTCAGGACAATACACTTTGTCACTTGCAGCGGGGAGTGCCAGTGACACCCCTGGGAGCAGCTGGCCTCAATGTTTCCATCTTCAGCTCCACAGGGCGCAGCGAACTTGCTGAGAGCGCCTTCGTCTCTTCTCCTTGTAGCTTACCTGGTGAGCACCAGTTTCTCCCTGGGTGGAGACGTCAGGAGACTTTTAAACAGAGGTTCCTTATATTTTGGGACAGTGGGTGTCAGATGTGCCAGCAGCATCACAGTGGGGATCTTGTGGGTAGGGCTGGAAGAACAGATGCCTACGGTCACCCAGTTGGCTCGGTTATGGAGGTAAATGGATTCACCTCGCCTGTTGACCTGAGTGCAAAGAACAGGAAGAGGAGTTGCCCGGTAAAACGCGTGGCCTCAACAGCTGTGCTAACGTGAGCAGCATCAGGTTGCTCATGTTAGCAACGTGAGAGATGGCTGGGCATGGTGGCTCATGCCTAGTGATCTCCCACTCTGGGAGGCTGAGGCCAGCAGATTGCCTGAGCTCAGGAGTTGAGTTCGAGACCAGCCTGAGCAAAAGCAAGACCCCATCTCTCAAAAAAAAAAAAAAGCTGGGCATTGTGGTGGGCATGTGTAGTCCCAGCTACTCCAGAGGCTGAGGCAAGAGAATCGCTTGAGCCCAAGAGTTTGAGGTTGTTATGAGCTATGATGCCATGGCACTCAACTCCAGGCGACTGAGTGAGGCTCTGTCTCAAAAAAAAAAAGAGAAATTAACCATAGTGCATTTGTTTCTTCACATGTACATGTTAATTTCTCCCCACACCTTTTTTTGGATAGAATCTCACTTTGTCACCCTGGGTAGAGTGCCATGGCATCACAGCTCACAGCAACCTTCAACTCTTGGGCTTAAGCAATTCTCTTGCCTCAGCCTCCCTAGTAGCTGGGACTACAGGCGCCCACCACAATGCCCGGCTATTTTTGTTGCAGTTGTCATTGCTGTTTTAGCTGGCCGGGGCCGGGTTCCAACCTGCCACCCTCGGTGTATGGGGCCGGTGCCCTACCCACTGAGCCACAGGAACTGCCCTGTTCATTTAATTCTTAAGATACTACTGACAGACACAGTCCCTGACCTGTGGGGGGCTACCAGGGAAGGCAAACATTAAACAGTCTAAGTATGTGACTAATTATTACTATAAGATGTTCTACCAATCAATACGATCAATACAAGTGTAAGATATTATGGGAACACTTACCAGGGGCTTGACTTATTTTAGAGTGGGAATATGGGCTGTGCTGGGAAACATTTAACAGCTAGATCTTAAAATGTGACTGATATAAAAGATGAGTAGCACACAATTTATACATCATATAGTATTCCTTAGTTTAAATTTTGAGAGCCAATTGATAAAATTCCACAAGTCTTTGCCAAAGTCTTGTGTGTATAACCTCATAGATAATGGTAAAATATGGTACAGGAATAGGAATGACGAGTTTTGAATATTTATTGCCTTTGTTTTGGATATAATCTAAATATAAGTTTATATAATTTGATATTTAATAATGGCTGTGTTTAACAACCGAGTTGAATTTTTTTTTTTTATAGAGACAGAGTCTCCCTTTATCGCCCTTGGTAGACTGCTGTGGCGTCACACAGCTCACCGAGTTGCAAATTTTTTGAACACTTACAAATCAGCCAGCTCCATCACGCCCTGCACGTGGGGCTGTAGGAGTCTCTCCCAAGGAAGGGACCTCTAGCTGGGACCTGCACAGTGTGGAGATAAACTGGCTGGGTGGAGAGGAGAAGCCTCCAGGCTGAGGAACAGGTTGTGTAAAATCCCAAAGTACAAGAATCTTGGCCAAATCTCTGCCAGTTGGTAGAAGAGACTACAGAACAGAGGGCTGGGCATAGTGGCTCACTCCTGTAATCCTAGCTCTCTGGGAGGTCCAGGTGAGTGGATTCCTTGACCTCAGGAGTTCTAGACCAGCCTGAGCAAGAGCGAGACCCCATCTCTACCAAAAATAGAAAAACTAGCACTTGTAGTCCCAGCTACTCAGGAGGCTGAGGCAGGAAGATTGCTGGAGCCCATGAGTTTGAGGTTGCTGTGAGCTGTGATGCCAGGAGACTCTACCTAGGGTGACAGTGAGCCTCTGTCTCAAAAAAAAGAAAAAACAAAACCAAATAACCCAAAGTAAGTGCAGGCAGACAGTGACATGAAGAAAGCCCGAGAGCACTACATGGCAGTTTCTTAGCTGTGTAATCACTGGTTCAATTGAGAAAGTAAATTGCTGGCTCAGCGCCTGTGGCTCAACAGGCTAAGGCGTCAGCCACGTACACCTGAGCTGGCGGGTTCAAATCCAGTCTGGGCCCACCAAAACAACAATGATGGCTGCAACCACAAAATGGCTGGGCGCTGTGGTGGGCGCCTGTAGTCCCAGCTACTTGGGAGGTGGAGGCAGGAGAATCGCTTGAGCCCAGGAATTGGAGGTTGCTGTGAGCTGTGATGCCATGGCACTCTATCCAGGGTGACAGCTTGAGTCTCTGTCTCAAAAAAAAAAAAAAAAAAAAAAAAAAGAAAGTAAATTGCTTGGGCCTGGTGTGGTGGCTCATGCCTGTAATCCTAGCACTCTGGAGGCCAAGGTGGGTGAATAGCTTGAGCTCAGAAGTTCGAGACCAGTCTGAGCAAAAAAGTGAGACACCCCCCCATCTTTACTAAAAATAGAAAAACTATTTCTATTAGGCAAGAGGATCGCGTGAGCCCAAGAGTTGGAGGTCGTTGTGAGCTATAACACCATGGCACTCTACCCAGGGCGACGGCTTGAGGCTCTGTCTCAAAAAAATAAAAAAAGTAAATCTCTTGGAAACATATATTCAGAAAGAGGTAGAACCCACACTACTGGTTACCCACCAAGGCCACACCCTCTTCCTGATTGACAGGCTCCTTGGTAGTATCCAGAATCATGCCCCAGGGAGGATAACTTGCTCAGGAGGAAAATCCTGATTAACCTAAGCAGGTCAGGGTGGTCTCACCACCCCACCCCCTTTGCCAGTGACTGGTTGCAGCATGGGTGTGTGACCCACGGAGACACAAGTTAGGCCTCCTGGTGACACAAGTGAGGCCTCCTGGTGACTGTGACTCCAGCCTCACAGAGAGTCATCAGGACGAGACAGATCTTTTTTATTGCTGGCAACTGTCTGTCACTGTCCTGTTGGGATGTGATGTCCTGAGGGGAGCTAGCTTGAGGGGGACAGAGTCAAAAGAGAGAAACTGGATCCTCTACTTTGCAGTGAGCTCTGCCCTGGGGCTTTTTCACTCTATTTGAGATCATTGTTTTTCTGTTCCTTTTAAACCTGTTGAGTGGGGAATCTTGGTAACTACCAGAGACATACTAACCGCATGGGATTGTGCGTCTTCATGGGTGCGAATTGTCAAATTATGATACGATGTCATTTCCTTAGAGTGTGCAAAAGGTAATTCGGGAAGGGCGTGGGAAGAAAGGTAAAGAAAATTAAAAATATTGTGAATAGGAAAGAAGTGTGTAGAAGGCAAAGTACCTCAAAACGTGACTTTCCACATGCATTCTGGGGACAGGGGAAGCACATTGGATGTTTCTGGCAACTTCCTTCCTGTGGTTCTCTGGAAGGAGAGTGTTACGCTGCTGCTCAGGTACCAGTCCGGGGAACACGTTTATGAAAGCTGAAGCTCCTTACCTTTTGAACACGTGTCTGTTGACCCCCCTGTTAGCCCTCTGTGGAATCAGCAGAGAAGCTGCACAGGCCGTAGCGCTATGTCCAGTGTTAGATGTTGTTGTGGCATTTCTCTGAAGTTTATACGTATGGCCCATAGCATTGGACTCATTTCTTATTTCTTTTTCTGAATTTTTTTTTTAGACAGAGTCTCAAGCTGTCACCCTGGATAGAGTGCCGTGGCATCACAGCTCACAGCAGCCTCCAATTCCTGGGCTCAAGTGAGTCTCTTGCCTC
>CAUYRH010057086.1:0-19141 GCA_963574655.1 Perodicticus potto
AACCCAGCCTTGGCCAAACTGCAACAAAAAAATAGCCAGGCGTTATGGCGGGCGCCTGTAGTCCCAGCTACTCGGGAGGCTGAGGCAAGAGAATCGCCTAAGCCCAGGAGTTGGAGGTTGCTGTGAGCTGTGTGACGCCACGGCACTCTACCGAGAGGGGAGAAAGACTCTGTCTCTCTAAAAAAAAAAAAAAAGGAAGGGACAATTCCAATTCCAAATGAATTAAATGATTGCCTAGTTTTCCCTATACAAGTGTGTTAAACACTGACAATGGTCAAGATGAGAAAAAAACAGAAAGAAAAATTCTCTCTTATTTTTTTTTTTTTTTTGAGAGTGGGATTCCAGAAGCAACTGAGGGCCACTTAGGACTGTTTCTGCTAACAGCGCCACAGCCTATGCCACTCCCTGACGGCGACCCTCGACCCACATTTCCTTGGCACCTCCCAGGGCTTAGTTCTCATATAGCAGCGTTCCCAAGCTCCTTCCTAGGATTGGGGACCAGAGACTGATTTGAGCCCTCTCTTTGCATCTTCTATTCTTGGACCTCTATCCAACTGAGGTCCCAGCAGGATCTAAGGTCCAGATGCTGAGCAGAGTCTGCATGCACCCTTCTGGGGTCTGAGCCATGGGCTCTTGCATGGAGTGTGTGCACCCATGGACACCAGTGGGAAGACTACAGCTTGGAGAAATGGCGACTCCATCCTGCAAAGGCTCCCTGCTAGTGAGGGAGGACTCCTTTGTTAGAGCAAGTCAGAAGCACGGGGGGACGGGGGCACAGGGAGTAAGAATGTGGAAAGATGTTTGATATATTGCCGGGAGGAGGCGCGGGAAGAATCAGAAGCACAGCGCAGTCGGCAAATGCGCGCCACGCTGGCTGTAATAGCACCCTATGGCCAGAAGGGGGCAGGACAGCCTCTCCATCCCCCGTGTGTAGGGCGAGGGCCCAGCCTCGCTGTTCTTTAGGACCATTTAGCGGCACATCAGCCCTGGCTGCACTTCCCGGTGATACTGACTCACTCCTCAGGGAGTGAAAGGGGATCATGGTGTCCGCTTCACAAGGATATTGGGGAAATTAGATAAGACTAGTCGTTTCCAGACCCAAGAATCATCTGGGGAACTTCAGAAATAATAATATCCTGATACCACCTTGGAGGGCCTCATGTAATTGGTCAGAGTGTGGACTGGGCATTGGCATTTAAAAAATAATCAAGTAATTCTGAGGTGGTGAGAGGTTTGGGAATTCCAGAGTTGGGTGCTCCTGAAGACTTTGTGAACTCTATTACAAAAGTGATTTTACTCTCTTTTGTCCCGTCTTTTCTACCTAATTTCCCTAAAATTGACATTCCATCTCCTCTCTGTTTGTATCCTCTAGCTCCAGCATAATAACCTTTCAAAATGGAAAGTGCGTATTTCTTTCACGCTTTGAAAAACTATTCCAACATTGGCTCCTATGACCTGTACAAAGTTTACCTAAAATGTTCTGATTTAAAAGTCTGCTATGGCAAATGTCCACATGTACCAAGAAGACGGTCAAGGTGCCTTAAGCGCAGGAGAGAGTGAGGTTCCGTGATTCTGGTGTCTCAGCTGTTTCCCAAAGGGATAGCGTTCTGGGGTTCCTACTGTTTAGTTCTTTAAGGTGCATAGGGACACAACCAACCCAGATCTAATGTAGATAAGCTCCTCTCTACCTTTAACTCATTATTTCATGTTTATCAACATTATACTTGATGTTTAAATACATGTAATTTGGGTCACTCTTGTGTAGAGTTTGTATGTGCTGCACACAAACCTAAGTGCTAAAGAGACCAGTAAGCAGGACGTACTGTGGGACTTGTTATTTTGGTGATTACTACTGCGCCATGCCTCTTGGAACATGTTACAGAGGGGTGTGAGAGTGTGCCATGATAAGTGGGGAAGTTGGATGAGGTCAGATGGCCTGGGAACACTTTGCTCAGGCTCCTGTGTGTTGTAATGAATACAAGCTCATGCTACCTGAAAATCACCACAGAACACACTCTCAGGGGCTGCGAGAGGCTGGGAGTTGGTGCGCCTCATGTCATTTCAACCACACACTTCCATCCAGCCAAGAGGTCTCTGCTCCTGGGCTCCTCTGAGTCCTTATTGCCTTTAGTCTGTTTTCCTGTGGTGTGGAGAGGGACAGAAAAAGACAGAGTCTAGAAGATGAAGCAAAAAGAGATAGCGAGAGAGAATGAGAGAGAGACAGAAGAAAAATAGTCATCTTAGCTTCATCATGGGACTTGCTGGGATTGGGGGTGGGTGGTAGGGCTGCTCTGGGGTGTTGGGCATGGCAGAGACCTCCACTCATCCCTCTGCCCACAGAACGCTCCCTGAAGGTCTCACACTTATCCAATCAAGGCCTCTTCCTTTCTCAATCTTCCCCCTCTATGCACTGGGATGTCTGGGCAGAATCAGTCTGAGCTATGGGCTTATCTGTCCCAGCACCACCCTGTACCCACCACTCTACACGTCCTTGTGTTCCTGCCATTTTTTTTCCATAAAGTAATATAAAACTATTTATTGACTACTGCCAACCAATATTTATAATAAACAACATACCGGTGAACAACATTCTGATTATTATGAAGTTGTTTTTTTAATGGCTTCTGCTCAACCAGTAACCGAAATACTGAAAAGTTTGAGTCTATGTGTAAGAAATGAGTTGGGGTGAGGAAAAAACATGCAGGTCAATGGTTTAGATTAAAGAGTTTGTTCACCCATTTATGTCAGCAGGTCTGAAACTGCCAACATCTCTTTAACCATCTGCTTAGGTTTCTATGAGCCAAGCTTACTAGAGGAATCTTTAATGTCCGTTTAACTAAGTCTTATTTGTTTACCTTATTAGAAAATACCAGGATTTGTCTAGTTTCCTCATTTGGGTGGGGAGATCATTGGTAGTAATAAAGCTTTTCCTTTAGAAATTTTGCAAACACAATTTTGCATTTATGTGACTGTATTTATAATTACAAATTCTGATATGGCTGCCTTTAGATTATCCATTTAAATTGTCCAATTAAGAATCAACTATTTAATTTGAAATGTTATGCCTTCAGGAAAATTTTCTATTCTTACATTGCTCAGAAGGATGGTATTGCAGACACATGGGCTTACCTGTGATTTTTGTTTTAGTGACTGTTTAAAAACAAAGAAAATCATTTACATATGCATGCTATGCATACATATACAAAAACAAATTTTAAAAAAACCCAGAATGGTCCTTAGTCATAGAGTTAAAAACAAGGTCTTATTGACTGATGGCTATGGAAATTTCTCTTAGCATTTAGAAAAGCTGTTCTCTAAAGCAGAGGAAATAATATACCATGGTATCAAATGTTCTTTCTGATAAAGGAAGCAACCAGAGAAAGCTTTTATTTATTTGTTCAAAGTAACCAGTGCTATTGATGCAAGCCTTCCCCCACTTCACGACTCTCCCAGTACTACTTTCAAAATGGACATAACAAACGTGATTTATTAGATTGTAGCTATTTCTTCACACTTATCAATCAAAAACCAAGAACCAGATTTTTATATATAGAAATAAATTGTATGCGTTGCTAAAAATTATTGAGCTTCATCTTTTGGACAAGAATGCCAAGTTAGTCTCTCTTCATAAAAAGCAATAACAGTTTGAGGACACTTCCTTCATATTTGGCTCTTTTGTTGGTACCAAATCTGCTTCAATCTGAATCTTTCCATTTCCTAAGAAACATTTACTTCTCCACTGCTCTCAGGGGCACCAATTATTCTTCCAGGATCAAGACCTCTGGCAAAGCCTCTTGGTTTGTCAGCAGAATCTCTTTTCTTCTTTGATTTGCTATCATCAGATTCACTGTCAGATAAAGATTTTCTTTTTGTACCATCTTTTTCTTTATCAGCTTTTCGAGAATTAAGAAATGCTTCCATTAACTCTGGACAATCTAAATTTTCTTCAGGTTCCCGAGTATTATCAGCATCCGTAATCCCTTTCACTTCTGAAAATGCTCCACCTTCCCCTTTACTACTTGTAGATCCAGTACTTTTTCCACCGCAGATTCTTCAGGTTCTGCCTCTTCAATCTTTTTACTCTTTCCCCTCTGTTTCTTTCCCATTTTTTGCAATGTAGTTTTATTGGAGGGCATTTTTTATTGCAGACTTGAAAAGCTATTATTCAGCGCCTCTGATTTGCTCTGGGTCGCAGGTCTATGATGTTTCCCGCTTCTATTTCATGTTCATTTTTGCGGAATTAAGGAAGGAGCAAGAAGAAAAGGATGTGTGTCTCGCCTGCCATCCTTACCTGAGAGTCTGAATATTGGTCTTAGATGGCTGGATCTATGTTGATAAATAAAATGGGCCCAAAACCCGATATTCTCATTGGGTCTTTACCTGGTTTTGGTATCAGTGTTGTTCCAGTCACAGCAATCATGTGGGCAGATTTTTCCTATTTTCTATTTCCTGGAATAAATTGTGCGAATTAAGGAATATATATACCTTGAAAATTCAGGGCCTGGACTTGCCCCACCTCTCTCCCCTCCCAGGTCTCCAATATAATTGGATAGTAATTTTTGAATTGTTGCTGATCTAGTTACGCTTTTAATTTTCACTCCAAGTTTGATATTTTATCCAGAAATATATTCATTTTAAGTTATCCAGTTTGTATGATTATTCATGCATATGAATAATGCATAATCATTCATAATTCCCCTTATTCTGAACATCTCTTTGGGGTCTCCAGGTATTTCTCACTTATTTTCTATTTGCACTTTAAAATTTTTCTCTTGATTAATCTTGGTAGAGATTTGTACATCTTGTTCTTTTCTTCTTCCAAGAATGGCATTTTATTTTGCTCCTCTTCTCTCATTTCTCTATTTAATTGATTTCTGCCTCTCTTAACTGGGATAATCCTATCTCTTCTAATGGATATATTCCCAAATTACAGTCAATTTCTTACTCATCTAATAGACCAATGAGGGTGATTGGGGGTGATAGTCTGCAGAATCATTCAGGGACCCAGGGTTTTTCTACTTTCTGGCTCTGCCATCTTTGGACTCTTCAGAGTTCTTTGCCTTCAGCAGTGGATGGGAAACGAGAAAGTATAGAGGGTTGGTTGATAGTCCAGGTCTGGAATGTTGCACATTATTCTGCCTCACTGCATGGGCAAAGATGGAGCCTACTGAGAACCCAGGAAGAAAAGAAAATAGGTTTTGGTAAGCACCTTGTGGCTCCACCTCTCTGCCTTTTTTTCTGTCATTTCCTTCATGTTTGCTGAAAAAATGGTACCAGTTCCCTTCCCAACCAGCCAGCTAATTCTAACTGAATCAGAACCAGAACTATAAGCCATTTATAGAGAAGCTTCATATCCCTGGAGCCCATTTCTCCCCATCACAAACCATACATATCCACCAAGATTCAGTCAGGCAGAAAGATAACCTTGTGTTTCCATGCAAAGACCTCTTTGCCAACTCTAGCTGCTACAAAAAAAATTCTTTTAGGTTAAAATTATTTTGGTGTAGAAGACATAGAAGTTTGTCCAAAGATGAACCTCATAAATTGCTCCATCTGGTTGTGACTTTAGATTCGAACAAAGTCACGACCTGAGAGTTTTGCTGTTTCATTTTGTTTTAGGACCAAAACAAAGTGTGAGTTTGGAAATTTCTTAACTATTTTTTTTTTCTTTTTACTTGTGTTCCTTCTTTTTGACAATCTGTGGAATGAATGTCGGGATCCCCCCTTAAAATTTAAATGGCTGAGGATTTATGATAAAATTATTTCATTAAAAGTTTGTTACCATTATCCAACTGGTTATTGAATAAATAATTGACATCTGTATAATTTGGTTCTTGTAATCCAGTGGTTCTCAACCTTCCTAATGCCGTGAACCTTTGAAACACTTAAAAGGGGTCACGACCCATAGGTTGAGAACCTCTGTGCGTAATCCATATAAAACTGAAAATTGGGTGGACCTAGTGTAATTGTTGTACTTGATCTAGTACAGTTTTAAAAGCATAATCTTTCTATAATAACACTTAATATAATTGAATTGATTGACAGTAATCTAGCCTGTTATGAGATTCTTAATAAACTTTGGGAACTTTTGACTAATATAATACTGAGACAATAAATATTTCTATCTAAATATTTTTAAGAAACTGGAATTCATTAAAATGGACTGTTTGCAGCATAATTCACAATTGCAAAGATGTGGACTCAACCCAAGTGCCCATCATTTCATTGGTAGATTAACAAAATATATATATACCATGGAGTATTTATTGCTCAGCCATAAAAAGAAATGAATTAATGTCTTTTGCAGCAGTTTAGATGGAACTGGAGACCCTTATCTAAAGTGAAATATCTCAAGAATGAAGAAACTACCACCACATGTACTCTCTAATAATTTGGAACTACTTGTTGGACACAGATGGGCATAGAGAGAAGTAAAAGTCCTTGGAAATCAAAAAGAAGGGAAGGGGAGGGGAAGAAGAAGGACAAAGGGGTAAACACTATTTGGGGTAAACATATTTATAGCCCCGAATTAAGGATTGTAAACATTATCCATATAGCAAACACATTTGTACCCCCTTAATATTTTGAAATAAAAAAAATAGATGATGGTCAAAGATAATAATGCTAGCAATATTAGGGACTGAATCTGAGTTAAAGAGTGCATATGTGTCATACATACATGATATGCATATATATAAATTATATATACACATAAATATAATTATACATTTACATAATAAATATATATACACATAAACACATACCCATAGGTAACTTTGACCAATGGGATAAAGGACTAAGAGGATTTTAGATAAAACTTCAAAAACATGTTTTTCCTGTATTTGTCCTTTCATTTGTCATGTAAATTTCTCTCTAGTGTCATTAGATACCTTCCCTAATTTGGCCCTGAGGCTAGAACAGAGGTGTTTCTTCTCAGCTTACTGGTACTGTGTTTAGGTACTACTAACAAGGAGTTCATCCAATATGCCAGGATATTTGAACTAAGAATAAAAAAAATGCTTAGCCCTCAAATGCTTCCCATGAGTCTATACTTCTGTACACATATCAAAATAGAGAACAGTTTATTCTTCCAAAAGTCTTAAATAAAAAATGTAAGGAAACAAATCTATTGTAGACATCATTTTAGCAAATGTTTGAATTAGATTTAATTCAAATTGTTACGTGAGACTGGGCTAGATTGTGCTACAAGAACAAATTATCTTCTCTTTCCTTCCTTGCTCCATCTTGTTGGCTTAGGCCCACAAAAATTTACTCAGACCTCATTTCTCATGCAAATGAGCCATCAAAGTTCTGCTCATCAATGACTCCTATTAGGAGCCAGCTGATAGAAGCTACTACAACCACTTTAGAGAAAAAGAAAACATGGAGCATTCTATTCTGTTCCTTAAACCCTTGCCCTCAGTGGTATTTCTGGTCATTGCTCATTGGCCAAAGCAAATTACAGGGCCATGCCTGACTGCAAAGTATGTGGGCAGCATGAGGAAATGGATCATGAAGGAGAGGCTAAATGTTTGTGAACAGCTCTAAAGTGGCCACAGGTTCAACAAAAGTATAACTAAAATATAGGATGGCAAGGCAATATGTGGCTTTTTTTTTTTTTTTCTTTTTGAGACAGTCTCACTCTGTCACCCTGGGTAGAGTACAGGCATCATAGCTCACTGCAACCTCAAACTCCTGGGTTCCAGCTATTCTCCTGCCTCAGGCAACTGAGTTGCTGGAACTACAGGCACATACAACCACACCAGGCTAATTTTTTCTATTTTTAGTAGAGATGGGGTCTTGCTCTTGCTCAGGATAGTCTTGAACACCTGAGCTTAAGCAGTCTACCCTCCTCTGACTTTCAAAGTGCTAGGATTACAGGTGTGAGCCATCGCTCTTGGCCTGTGGCATGTTTTAAAATTAAGAAAATGTTTCTTGACAGGCAAGGAAAAAAAAGCTTGCTATGATTTGAATATTTGTCCCCTCCAAAACTCAGGTTGAAATTTTATCTCCAATGTAGCATTATCTAGGGTGGGGTCTTTAACAGGAGATTGGATGAATGAATTAGTCCATTCATGGATTAATAGATTGTCATAGGAATGGAACTGGTGGCTTTATAGAAGGGGAAAAAAGACCTGAGTAGCTTGTTCAGCTTGCTGGCCACATGATGCCCTGTGCTGCCTCCAAACTCTGCAGTGTCCCCATCATCAAGGGAACTGCTACCAGATGGGGCCCCTTGAGCTGGACCTCTTAGCCTTATAACTCTAAAAAATAGATTCTTTAAAAAAAAATTACCCAGTTTTGGGTATTCTGTTATATGTGACAGAAAACAGACTAAGACACTCAAGAAAGAAATCTAATTAATATGCTTTCACGACAAGATATAATAGAAAATGATAGATGGTCAAGTTAAAGTTGAATTGGATACAACAAAAATTGCACTGAGGATTGCATATGCTATTTTTGTTTTGTTTTGTTTGGTCTTTGTCATTAACCTTGATATCAATTGACAATGTGTCAAAGTTAATTACAATAGTTTTGGAAGTCCACTTACAAATTCATGTTTTATTCCAATTATGTTGGTAGAATTTCTATTGCTATGAATAGTGAATGCAAAATGAGTTCATTCAGTGGAGACTCCCACTTATTAACATGTGTAGAAAACTGTGCCCTGGGTCATTGGTGGTGGACCTGCTAAATGATAAGATTGCACTGCTCACTTTCCCCCACTCAGCTCACAATCTGGATTTCTAAAGCCAGCTTCACTATTAGCAAAATGCTGCTATAGAGCAAGGTCTAGTAACAAAACCCACCAAGTAAGGACTGTCAGCTGATAGAGCACTAATACTCTTGAACTGAAATTAACAAAAATGGGCATCAGAAAGAGTTTACGTAAACTCTGCTTATATAAACAAAACAGAATTAAGAATTATTATAAGCAACGGTGTACTGGACCCAGCTTGCCCTGGATCACAAAAATTGATTGCAAGCATCTTTTTCCAACTCGACATCCATTGATGCCATGTTGAGAACTTGAAATCAACTATGGTGAGAGTATTTACATCACAGAAATTGGCAGTCGCTAGAAATATGTTATCTTTCCAGAGAGCTAGTTAGTAAACAAGTACGAGGACATCACTGAGCATGAGTGTCCTAAGAACACTCATGGCCATGTGTATATCTTTCTTTGGGAATCAATTTTCAAATTAGGTCCTTTGTCTTTTTTTGTTGTTGTTGATTTGTTAGAGCTCTTTTCATATTCTGGATACTACACTTTTACTAGATCTATGATTTGGAAATATTTTCTCCTATTTTGTGAGTTGTCCTTTCACTTTTATGATGGTATGATTTTTGTAGCACAAAATTAGAAAAGTTTCCTATTCTGATAAAGTCCAATTTATCTAGTTTTTTCTTCACTTGCTTGTGTTTAAGGTATCATATCTAAGAAACTTTTGCCTAATACAAGGTCACAAATATTTATTTCTATGTTCCTATCTCTTACATTTAGGTCTTTGATCTATTTTGAGTTAATTTTTGCATATGGTATAAAGTAGGAGTCCAAATTCATTCTCTTGCATGTTAACATAAAGTTATCCAAAATCAATTATTGAAAGACTATTCTTTCCCCCTTTGAATTGTGCTATTCACAATTTTCAAAAACTAATTGACTGTAGATGCATAGGTTTGTTTCTGGACCATCAATTCTATTCCTTTGATTTATGTGTTCATATTTATGCCTGTACATGGTGTCAATTCCTGCAGAAAAGGAAGTTGCATTTTTTTTGTTTCAGGTCAATTAAGAGTACAAAAAAATTAGGTTACAATGTTTGCATTTGTTAGGTAAAGTCCCTCTTATAATTGTGTCCCAGCCCCAAGAGGTATGCCACACACCCTAATATTGTGCCCACTAAGGGGGAGCACACCTATCCCCCACTCCTTCCTTCCCCCTGATCCCTCATTCCCACACCTCCCATCTTAAATTCACTTGAGTTTTTCTCGTATGTGGGGCTGTATTAAATCATCTACTAGCTTCATATTAGAATTAAGGACATTGAATTCTTTCTTCTTCATTCTTCACTTTACTAAGAAAAATGTGTTCCAACTCCATCCATGTTAATCCAAAAGATGCAAAATCTCCATATTTTTTACTGGCTGAATAGATTCCATGGTACACATATACTAGTTTGTTAATCCATTCCTGGGTTGGTGGGCATTTAGGTTGTTTCCACATTTTGGCAACTGTAAATTGAGCTGTGATAAATAGTCTTAAGCTAAAATGATTTTTTTTTTCTTCTGGGTAGATTCCTATTAATGTGATTGCAGGATCAAATGGTATGTCTAATTTGAGTTCTTTGAGGATTCTCCATACTTCCTTCCAAAAGGTTGTATTAGTTTGCAGCCCCACCAGCAGTTTAAAAGTGTTCCTTTCTCTCCACATCTGCGCCAGCATCTGCAGCTTTCAGAGTTTGTGAACTCCCTTGTTTTTAAATGAAAGTAAGTGATTCAAAAAATCTGCTTATTGAGATGGACTTAAAAACACAGCAGTTCCAACACCCTGAGCCATGTCTACAAAATTCAAACCAAGTTGTGATCTAGCCCGCACTTAAATAGCTCTGGAGATAGAAGCACAAGTGTTCAAAATGCCGACTCAGAAAGTTTCCCCTTATTGTAAAGTAAAATCTCCTCCTGTAGCTTCCACACGGCGGCGCTGTGTCAGGCTGGCTCCTCTTCCACAGGAAGGTTATGTTGCTCGGCCCACCTTTTCCCACTGCCGCCCCATGTAACCGGCTTTGCTCTAGCCACTCTCCTTGGTTTAATCTTCCTCTTCATCGTTAATGGGCGCCTCCTTCTTGATTTAAGACCTTCATGTATACACTTTCCCCTTTTTCATCCTTTAACCAGTTACTAAATTACCCGCTCTTCAGCGCTCAGCTTCACTGTTACTTCCCCAGAGTCTCACGCACTGCCCACAGGACCCCCAATATTCTCTAATAAAAGCACATTGTACACCTTCTTCTTTACTCTTATAACGGTCTGTAATTTTGTATCTGTGTGACTGCCAGATGAATGCCCATGTCCATGTCTCCATCACACTGGGCTGCAATTGCAAAAAACAACAGGCATAATTTTTGACAGTTCTGAAGACTGGTAAGGACAAGATCAAGGTCAGGCAAATTAATTTCCTGGTGTGTGCCCCCTTCCCGGCCTGCAGAAAGCTGCATCTCACTGTATCATCGCATGAAAAAGACACTCTTTTTTGTTGCCCTTGGTAGAGTTCTGTGCTATCACAGCTCACAGCAACCTCTACCTCTCCGGCTTAGATTATTCTCTTGCCTCAGCCTCCCAAGTAGCTGGGACTATAGGCTCCCGCCACAACGCTCAGCTATTTTTTTGTTGCAGTTTGGCCGGGACCGGGTTTGAACCCACCACCCTCAGTATATGGGGCTGGCACCCTACCCACTGAGTCACCGGTGCTGCCCAACAGAACACTACCCCCCCCTTCTTATAAGGGCACTGCTTCCATCATAGGACTCCAGCCTCATGAGCTCAAATAAACCTAATTATTTTTGAAAGGCCTCCACCCCATAATACCATCACAGGGGTGGGGAGAGTAGGGCTTTAACAGAGGAATTTGGGGACACACAAACATTCAGCCCTTGCCAGTCCCCTATTGGACTTTGGGCTGCAGAGCAGAAAACTCTGTATCTCCAGCATTGTCACAATATCTATAACGCAGTGTAAATTCAATGGACAATTGACGCATGAATGAAAGAATACCTGATTGTGTCATTTGATTTTCTTAATATTCAGGGAGGCTCTTCTCTTTAAGAAAAGAAAGTTTCTCAGGATTTCTTTGAGGAGCATAGAATGAACCTGTTACATAATTTCCTTAGATATCATGATCTCATAAAGGTCCAAGATCTCATTAGCATTTTGGTAGATATAACATCTTGCAGCACCCTGTTAGCTCATACAGAGAATTTTTTTTTCCCTCTGATGATACTGTTATATCTTTACCTTTACGTTGCCCCATATTTCTAAATTCAGGCACAGGAACTGACAGCAAACTAGACTTCAATCAAAAGCAGCAGGGTCCATTGTTATTGAGAAATGTTCCCCAAAGAGTTTAAGGGCAAGGGAAGCTAACTTTAATCCCTCTTCAAGGGTTTGGATCTTGAGTAAGATTACTAGAACTCCAACTAGTTAAAGGAAGGTTCCTATTTTTTTTAAGGTTTGACTATTAAATAGCTAACTGGCAAAAACATTGGAAGAATTGCCAAACCAATGCTCAGGTTTAAAAGTTGGCCCAATCTAGGATGAAGAAAAATCATAAGTTAGTACCTACAGAGGCATCTAGGCCCCCCACCACTTTCTTGTATCAGATTTCACATTTGGCTGGAAGCAAACAGGATTTTAGGTAAGAGATAAAAAAGGGGTTCAGGGTGGCGCCTGTGGCTCAAAGGGGTAGGGCACCATCCCCATATGCCGGAGGTGGCTGGTTCAAACCCAGCTCCGGCCAAAAACAGCGAAAAAAAAGGAAGAGGGGGGGGACACAAAGGCCTGAGCACCCAGCAGAATTTCTGGAGCCCCAGGGCTCCAGTTCAAATAGGAATGATGAGGCTCAGCACCTGTAGCTCAGTGGTTAGTGCACCAGCCACATACACTGGGGCTGGTGGGTTCGAACCTGGCCCGGGCCCACTAAACAACAATGACAACAACAACCAAAATATAGGCGGACATTGTGGCAAGTGCTTTTAGTCCCAGCTACTTGTGCTTGTAGTCCCAGCCACTTGGGAGGCTGAGGCAAGAGAGTAGGTTAAGCCAAAGAGTTTGAGGTTGCTGTGAGCTGTGACTCCACAGCACTCTGGGCAGCATAGTGAGACTCTGCCTCAAAACAAAACAAAACAAAACAAATAGGAATGATGAGTAGATGACTATACAGGTCATATTTAAGAGTAAAGAGATGGGTTATTAATAATTAACATAATAATTAATGTCAGTGGAACCTGGGACTCCCTTGGAAAACCACGATGTCTGATCATCCTAAGGATGGCAAAATTCTTAGTTCCATCAGTCTCTGTTTAACCTTTTCCTGTAAATCAGACATTATTTAATCATTTCCTATAAAAAGTGAGCTAATAATATTTCCCTAATGAATAATGACTAACAGGCCACCCGATAGAGTGCACATGCTCAAGGTTAATCATGATCAGTTACTTTCCCCTGTCCTCCCCTGAGCGCCCCAGCATTGGCTCAGAAATTGATAGATTACCCCTCGCAAGGGAGCAGAGGAGGCATCAGCAGAGATGCAAGGAAACTAGGTCTTCCAGGCTAAGGTCTTCATCTTCCTGTTTGTTAGGGGAGGTATGTCTGGGCTGAGATGTTGGCTTCCTACATTCCATAAAACTACCAAACATAAACTGTCACCGGCCTTCTCATATGCCCAGTATTAGCCAGAGAGAGTTAGACTGTCACAGTAATCTAACACTAGATGTAAAAAATAATTAATGTTTGATTTGTAGGCCAAATATTAGAGAAAACCTATAGGGGAAAAGGAGAAAAGAAAAAGCCTTGGTTGTTCTTTGGATATTAGAAGCCCAAGTCCCATCACAGCAGAATGCACCAGGGTCACAATTCTCAGCTTTCCCAAACTCACATTTCATTTTCTTGGTTCATGTATTTAAGATTTTCATTGTTCTTCCTTCTCTGAGCACTCTTTCTTCAAACCATGGGGGTTTTGAAGGTGAGTTTCCAGGGGAGGGAAAGAGAATACGAAATGAATAGCGGCTGATTCTTTTCTTTTTTTCCTTTGAAATTTTTCAGATAGATTTCCAACTCAAAAACACAGGGACAAGCTGAGGATGCAGAAATCAGAAGACAAATGAGCCAACAGGCAACAAAAAGTAGCTGTGAGAAATGGGGTTTGTTTGCATCTTCTCGGGGGATGCGGGAGAATAAGGGATGCTTTCAGGACTTGCTTCCAACTCTCCCTTACTCATTATTCATAAGATGCAGCTGATAGCAAGGCCTTGTGGACATGGAGAGAGTTGGTGATCAGGAAAGTGAATGTACTGTTTCACTGCTCCTCTAGAAGAATGTGGAGAGATTTCTGCCTCAATGCGGGTGAGAGGTGGGGGGAGATGGGAGAGGACAGAGAACACTGGAAAACCGCTTCTGCACTTTCTGTCTTCTGCTCTTCATGGTGGGAAGTGATAGGAGAAACAGGAACGAACTTGAATGTAATTCCTGGGCTTCCATGTCTGTTCTGCCTTGTTACCAGCTATGTGAACCTCAGGATATTATTTCACCTTTCTATACCTCATTTTTTCATCAATAAAGTGGGGATAATTCAATGTCATGGTTTTTTTTGAGGACTGAATTAGTTAATATATGGAAACTTCTTAGAACAGAGCTGTCAGAGTGAGTACTATATGCATGTGGTCTGATATTATCTATTATTGTTGCTGCAGCCCTCTCTTCTCCTCACTTCAGGTTCAACAAAAAGTACATATTCTTTCTCATAGATTCAGTGGGTCCTATAACGCATTAGCCTACAAGGTGGGACTTGATTAACCCATGATGTGGTTACGAGGGACTGGAACTAAAATTAGATGTATCGATACTTCTCTCCCATCCTCCAGTCCTCACCAGGATTAGATGCACTTTATGTGATTGGAAAATAGATCAATGGATCTAAGCATGGTCAAGTCCTTCCCTGCTAGTTCTGCTGTCTACCCGGAGAGATTGCATTCCAGTCTGCTTTCTAAGAGTAGTAAGGTTATTAGACGCAATTTGCCTTTGGCGAGTGAAGAGATGAGCTACAGTTGTCCAGCTGAGTCAAAAGTGGGTGACGAAATCCGTATAAAAATGCATTGCTGAAACATTGGCAATTCTTTTGGCCACACACCCTAAGCTACATCCTCCATGTGTTATATATTTCAGTTATTTGTAAACTTGAGGGTATAAAAAAGGTATGTTATTAATTAGATTCTTAGCTATCAAAATGATAGGACTGGAAACATCAAGTGAAGCTTCCCTAAAAGAGGCAGTGCTTTGGTTTTGAAAATTAGATTTTAGAAGGCAGATATTATAGAATTGGTCTTACTTATTTTAATTTTTTGGTTATTTTGGTGCCAATTAGGGTGCTATGAGTCCTATTGCACTCTTCCTGATGGAGATAGGTTGTTGTCAGTGCAATACCTGACAGGTCATACACTGTCCAAAACCTGTCAGGCTTTAGTTAATTAATGCCCTGATTCACTGATCTGAGTTTATGACTTACCATTTTCTCCATGAATGCAATTATCTAGTCTATGCTCTTTCCTTCAACACTTAAGGAGAACTCTGCAAAATGGAGCATATTGTGTGTGGGGAGGGAAATTTAAAGTTACCCCTTAACAGCATCACTTTCAACTTGCATTGGAGGATTTTATTCCACTTCATAGTTGTCACAACTCATTGAATTTTACCTACTTTTTGCAACTATATTGCTTCATGAACCTTTTGCAGCATCTATGCTGCAAACTACTTGAGCTCAGTACCCTGCTATAATTGTCTCTCTATCTCAAACTACTTGAGCTCAGTACCCTGCCATAATCGTCTCTCTATCTCCTAGATGGCTTAGACTAGTGCCTAGCTAAGTATAGTCATTTAATATAGACATCATTTATCAATACATAATTCTAAAAGAATGCTTCCGGGTTCTCTAGGTATCAGGTTCCATCATGATAATTCTTTGACACTGGTTGCCAACATATATCTTTAGATTTCTGAAAATCAGGACAGAGAGAAAATTCATGCCAAAGGCATGGTCTATTGTGTTCAACCTAGTAAGCTAAGTGGATTATTGGTGGAGACTCATGACTGAAGTTCATTAAAAAATTCTCAGTCTCTGGGAGATGAAATCAAAATTATCTTAGGAGAGGGATGGGTTGGAGTCACTAGTTTTTTTAAAATCATGAAATTAAATGTTAGTAAGTCAGCAGAATCAGAGTTAAGTGCTCAGTATTACTTTTTCCCACTTTCTGATCTACCCTACTTTAGTGTTACATTTACTGACAGAAGAGTTTTATTCCTCATGCATAAGAGGGATCTGACCCCCCTTTCAAAGAGAGAGAAAACTGTTCAAGATGTATTTCTTATCTCTTCACTTACGGCCACTACACAGGATAGGGCAGGTTATCCTCTGGGCTCCACTCTCCAAGCCATTTGTCCATAGCATTGCAACCCTACATCACCAAAGATGGTGCATTTCACAAATTTGAATAGATGCCTTCTCTGTGCACCTGTTTTACTGCTTTCCCCTCTCCACCCAAAGAGTTTATCTATAAAGTTGGAAAATGGGTATTTAGAGCCACACTGCATGATAAAATCATTCTGCCAAAACTCTTTCCAACGTTAGGTTTGGAGAGCTGATATTGAGGAGATGTGTCGAAAAGAGGAAGGAGGTCAGTTGCAGTAAATGAGAATTTGGGACTGGATAATCTTGTCTGGATTATATGAAGATGGGGAAATTCAGTAATAGGTAGGATACATCAGAATAAGTATTCATTAATACAATCCAAACACGTGCTAAAGATTTGCTTTTTCCTTCAGTCTCTCCTGGATTTGGTTTTAATTTAGTGTTCCATTTTGAAGGATTTGTTCAAATGAGCAGTTAAAAATTGCTTCCCAAGTGAAAGCTTGTATGACTAGCTTATTTATGTTTCATCAGTAGTATTTGCCAATACTTCCATATACATGAAAAAACTCTTCCAAAATAATAATCGCTTATTTCTCAGATTGCTTTTATGATTGTTGTTTTGGTTTTAACATTAGGCTGCTGGAGAATTTTTTAAAAATGTGAACATCATATTAATAGAATTCATCCTTTTTAGCTACTGACTTAATTCTGCCAGGAGGCATCATCTGGCGATTCTCCCCTGTGCCTCTAATTGCTTAATTAACATTCATATCCAAGGTTTTAGCAAAGGGCTGGTATTATTTTAACTTATGAGTTAGTTAATTGCCATCATGACACCTTTGAAGCTGTCATATAGCATCTTAAAGAGATCCTTGGGAAATGGGTCTAGCATGAATAAAATGAAAATCACAAGTTTTTAAAAACTGTGTGACTATTAACTCACAAATTAGTATTCTTCTTCTAGAAAAAGAATATATAAGCACAAAATTTATAATTCAGTGGTATTTAACCCAATTGATGATAAGCTGTTTAAAAATATCTATAAATTCTAAAATGATTTTATGTTTTGAAGCTGTGTTCAAAAAAATCATTAAATGATAATATACTTCATTTTACTTACAAATTGCAGATAATAATTCATTAATAGTCAATTTGACAAAAATATAGTACTAATTGATTCAGTCATAGATATTTTGAACATAAGCCTTATAAACAAGTATAAGTTCTTTGATATACTCATATGTAAAATATTTTATCTGTAATTATTGTGTCTTATAAAGTAATTATAGCCAGCATTGCTGTCTATAGAATTACTTTAATTTTTCAATATAATTTCTTAAATTTAATAAAATGATAAGCAGAGGCAATAGGTTATGGAATTGTTTAAGTGAACTCGAATCAGAGAAAAATGAGTTGTTGGAAAAATACAAATCAATAAAGGAAAGATCAAGATTATAATGGATAGAAAGATAAAAAGCACAAATGCAAAATTCACAAAGAAATACCAAAAGAGTGTGCAAATAATGTAAACAAATAAATAATGAAAAATACAAGTGTGAAAACATAGCAATGATCTTTATATACATAACTCAATAATTATTAACTATATTAAATTTAATGTCATAGAACTGTGAAAAACTTGTACTTTCACTACTTGTCATAGGATAAATTAATATAATACGTTTTTAAAAATTTGTCAATATCTATTGAAACCATAAAACACATATATAATACGCCTGAACAACCTTGTGTTTTATAATTTAATTAAAGAAAATATTTCAAAAGAGATAAAGGACTATATACACAAACATGCTTATTTTTATATTAATAAAAGCAAATACATTTTAGAGGGGAAGTAGCTCAATGATTTTCATTTATTGAGCTGTCATAAGGACAACCATATCAATTGATAATAATCTTTATTATGATATAATATTAGGTGAATAGCGGATTATGGAATTAAATTGGTGACCAAAGAGCAATGGAAATATAAAAATGGTTGCCGAATTTTGTTTAATGGAATTACAGGTGTCAGTGAAGGTGCAGCTTACTACTAGAGCAGAAGGAAACAGATTTAGGATGAGGAGGTGGCAGTTTTTAGCTGTGTTACCACATAAAATTATAGTGCTGTTTTGAGATTCAGTTTTTTACTTTTCACAATGAGATTACACCTATCTGACAAGTATGTTGTCAGTGACATAATGACATAATGCATGTATAGCATTTAAAGGCTTATCAGAAAACAAAAACTACTTTCCTTTTTTTTTTTTATTGTTGGGGATTCATTGAGGGTACAAGAAACCATGTTACACTGCTTGAAAAACTACTTTTCTATCATTCACAGAAGTTTGGGTATCAAACAACACATGAAATAAGTTAAATAACAGCATTCTTATCCCAGAATAAAGACCACAGACAAAGTGATAAGGTTGGGTAGTGATAATTTAAATAGTGTGCCTATCACAGGAAAGACATCTAATTTGATAGAATTTTTTTAATTTTTACATATACATGTGTTAATTAGGTTTCCAAAATTGCCTTCACAGAATTTAAAAGGCTTAAAATTTAATAACAATAACAATGTTTAAGATAAGGACTAGAAACAAAAACCACGTAAATAAAAACAGACGATTACTACATCAAAATAGTAAGCAATATTAATAATAATAATGCCAAGAAAGTAACGTTCACATTGTCAAATAAGAGTATGTCTATTATAGAATGCTTTGACTCTAAGTCTGAGTATGAAGTCATCCATTAACGTCTTATTTTTTTTCCAAAGTCTCAAAAAATAGACAACTAATATTGTATAAATAAAAGTAAAAGAGAGTTTCAAAAAACAGATCATGCCAAATCTTATAGACAATAGAAAAAGAAGAAATATTTCAAAATCATTCTACTTGATCTGGATATACCTGATATTGAAATTGGAGAAAATATATTGTTATAAAAGAAAAT
>CAUYRH010057087.1:0-25951 GCA_963574655.1 Perodicticus potto
AACAGAAAGTGCAAAGGACCTGTGGTAGAACTGTGCTTGGCATGTTTCAGGCATAATAAGGTGGCTACTATGCCTGGAGGGAGAAGATATGGGAGAACGTGGTGGGAGGGCAGGTCAGATCATACAGCCTTGGTGAAGACTGTGGCTTGCTCTCTGAGTAAGATGGGATCCATTGGAGGTTAAAACAGAGTGACATGATCTGATTTATGTCTTTTTTTACAATTTTCTTTTTTTTTAAATTAAATAATTGATTTATGTCTTAAAACTAACTAACTAACTAACTGTTAACAATTTAAAAAATATTTCATCCAGTATTTTTCAACTTGTCTTCAGTGGAAAGAGTGATATTAATTACCTATTAACAGTGGCAGAAGTTCATTAGATATTTTTCCCAAGGCTGCCTTGGGAGAGAAAGGATGCTAAAGCCTCAGGATGAAATTCTTGTTTGTTTGGGAGGAGAGAGATGAGCCCTGGGGAGTTGACAGAGCCAGGTCAGAATGACCTGTTGGGTTTTGCTGTGCTCTGGAATTGCAGTGATCATGGACAAAGCCAAAATTGTAGAACTTTGTGTACTAGGCACAGGTGTAAGAAGTACCTCTGGATGAACATGGAAACATCTTTCTTATCTATGCTAAACGCGGTCGATTGGAGGTTACTCAAAACTTTTCTTCTTCAAGCACACATATTTAATATTAATCCCTGTGGCTATAATGGCATGGGAGACTCAGTCTGATGAAGAAAAATTGAGTTCTAAATTGGATAGTTTGGACAGATAGATAGGATCATTAAAGAAAAGGCCCTTTACATGTTTTTGGACCAGGGAATCATTTATTTTATAGCAGTTGCTTAGTTAGATCTACAGATATGGTCATGTGTCACTTATTGATGGGGATATGTTCTGGCAAATGCATCATTAGGTGGTTTGGTCCTTGTGTGAACAACAGAATGTATCCTACACATCTAGGATATATGGTACGGCCTATTGCTCCTAGACTGTGAACTTGTATAGCATGTTACTGTACTGAATCTTGCAGGCAGTTATAACACCTAATGCCCACACAATGTATTTGTCTATCCAAACATAACTAAACAGAAAATGTATGGTAAAAACTACCCTATTATAGTCTTATGTGTATATTGGTCCATCTTTGACTGAACTGTCATTAAGTGATGCATCACTGTAGCTGCAATACAGAAATAGCTCTGCTGCATAGAGATCTAACTTACAATACTATTTTTTATAAAGGATTTTAAACTATGGCAATTCTGGGCTGTGTTTCTGTGTGTCAGAAGCATTCTGATAAAATTACATCAAACCCTGTGCTAAGGAGCCCAACTTAGTGGGGACTGAACCCAGTTATCCAGCACTGCTGAGCCTTCTTGAAGTGTTGACCCTTCCCTTGCCTTCCACTTCATCCCTGTTTGAGAAATACTCTATTCCTTAAGGAAGCATTGCCCCTTTAAAAAAATTCTACAAAAACAAAGATATGATCCTTCCTTCACTGCTTATAGAGCTGAAGGATCAGTAATCAATTTAAATTTTCATGTGAATATGGCTGAAGACCCTCTGGGGTCTCTTGGTCCAACATTCATCCAGTTTTAGTTGATTCAGGGACACTTCAACACTGGAGAGTCAGCCCTTCTCTCTCTTTGCTCTTGTCATGAGTCTAAGACTTAGTACATTCTTCATTAACTGTTAAGGAAACATGGTTTTAAACTATATGGGGTGGACATAAAGTTCATGTGCAAGGTAAAATAGTTTAATGTAGCACACAAACTTTACGTCCGCTATGTATAAGCATTTCCTAGAAAGTGGTGTTTTGCAGGGTTATCAGATGCAGCATTTTAAGGAAAATGGATATTATAACATCTACTATAAAGACAGTCTGGCTTAGGTTACTACTAATCCTGCTACTAAAAATATCTGGATGAACTGTCATGACTAATATATTGTAAGTGAGATACGAGCTAAAGATTGCTCATCCTATTAGATGCATTTGACTAGAACTTGTTTTGTCCAAATATGGGAAATATGCCTTTAATGATTTTCTATCAATACAACATACAATAGTATATCCAGAATGCAGAAAAATCCTTTCAGCCTCTAACAGCGATTGCAATAAAATTCAACTATCAGGTAAGAGAAGAAATAAGTAACCACAATAATAGCAACAACCACATAGGCCTTAGAAAAGCAGATCACTTGTACATAATTAGGAAAGCATCTCCTGCTCACATTCCCAGCAGAAATGATAATTTAATTAAATGGGATGAATGAAATTGCTCTTATAAACTGTATTTACTGCCCAGGAAAAGCCCCTCTGTTTTATGGGGTGATGAATACACATAAAGGAGAGGGTTAAAGAAGAAGAATGCATTTATATTTCTAGTTGGTTTCAAACAGTTGATGAATTTTGTAGGTTTGAAAAATATTTTACAAGCACATTTTATGCTATTGGTTTGATATTTCAGTACAAATGGAACAAATCTTGGATGTACTTTTTGTTTGGTGTTACTCCCTGCAGAATATTTCCAAATAATGACTGGACTGTCATCAGAAAGAAGAGAGACATGATTCTCAGATTAAAGCGCCTTGGATAGCAATGAAATCAAGAACAAAAAAAGCAGTGACATAGGACCTTGAGCCTTAAACAACAGAGAAATGTGAATAAAGCACAAAATAGCAGTGGAAAAAAAAACAAGTTAGAGTTTCTTTGAAATAACATTCTGTGCAATGTCAAAATATAACAGGTATTATTGTCATGCTATGTTGAGCTATCTTGATGAAATATATTGGGATAAATTCACTTTACTGAAACCAGATTTTCAAGGGTTACACCCCCTATAAGGTATAGAGACAGCATACCTCTCTAACACTGATTAAACCAACTCCATTTGAAGGAGAAGAATGGGAAGAAGATTAGCATTGGACACTCGGACGCTAAGGGCAAACTTTTAAGGAAATAGGGAAACAACACCCCCCAAACCCATGCAAGTACCAATGCTTTGTGGGATTAAACACCGTTACTTTGAACTCTCAGATACCTCGTACTTCCATTACTTCACTCTGTCTTCCAATGGTTTCTTCTTATTTATCCAATCAGTTATTTCTCCAGCTAGTGCTGGGAAAAGAAAACTCTGAATACCCCAACAGGCCTTTAATTGTCACTCAATCCCCACAAACTGGCCTGAGGGATGCCTTAACATGGACTACTAGAAGAGGAGAGGAAGAAGCTGAAGGGGAGACTAGGGACAATACGATATTATAGTCCCCGGAACACAGATGACCACGGCAGAGTCCTCATCTCAAAGGCTCCATAAATAATTGGGGAGCCAAGTATGCCAGCAAATGATTGTAAACACACTCTATTGGCACTACAAAGGATATTTGCACAAAATGTGACGTGTGGGATGGGGAGGGAGTGGGATAAAGGTGGGTGGTAGGGAAGGCAAAGGGAGAGCTCATAAGGAGGGGCCCCTGGAGCTAACCCCCTGAGGCTGAGCAGAGGTTCACCTGGGAAGGGGAGAAAAAGGCTTCTGGGTAGCAAGAACATGCAAAGGCTTGGAGGTGTTTAACAGATCTGAGTGTAAGTGTCATGCTAGGGAAGACTAGTAAGGAGGCTGAAAAAAGGCAGGCGATTCAAAGGCTGAGGGTGACAGGCTCAGGATGTGGGTGTTGGTTCTAGTCGGTTCTTCATTGATATCCCAGAGGCCGGGCAACAAACATAAGAGCTTTGAATAGGAGCATGAAATGATTCCATTTGCTGTTTAAAAAGTTTATTCTGTCAGTCCTACTAAGAGCTTATCGAAGAAAGACTAAGAAAGGAAGACTAATGGGGAAGCCATTGCCTGAAACCAGGATTTGACCCAGGACACAGGTTGGGGTAGAGAAATGTGTCAAGATACTAGCAGATTTTAGGCTTCAATTACTCGCAGGTTAATTCACTAGGGCAAAGAATATGGATTTGGGAAGGCAATTAGTTGACTTTTGGCCATGCTGTGTTTGTGGTCTCAGATGATGTCTTGGTTAGTAGGTGATGCTATACATCAGGGGTGTCCAACCATTTGACTTCTCTGGGCCACACTGGAAGAAGAAGTGTTGTCTTAAGCCACACATTAAATACACAAAACTAACAAAAACTGAAGAGCAAAAACAAAGGTCCATGCATAATTTTCATGATATTTGCCACTACAGATAAGCAAAAAAAAAATCCTCACATAATAATCCTGGTTATGCAGCATCCCCTTCACAGAATCTTTTAAAATTGTGGAGCAATATGTCACTACTAATATAGAAAATGTACATGTTTATTTTATGTGACATTGTGACACAGCATTGTCATCTACAAAGTTCCTGCTCCAGAACTTTGCAGTTGAATTCCACCAAAAAAAAAAAAAATCACAAAAAACCTCATAATGTTTTAAGGAAGTTTTTGATTTTATGTTGAGATGCATTCATAGTCTCCAGGCCACAGGTTGGACATCCCTGGTATAGAGGATGGGTAGAGAGAAGCATAACTTGGCATTGACCTCGAGAGCGGAGGGATATTCGTCCTGCTACACTGGCAGAAAACTTTACAGAAGGTGGTCCTCTCCTCGGCATGCAGACTGGGAGAATGGGCAGCTTTCTTACTGACCTGTCTTGGTAGAGCCCCAATCATAACATCTTAGAATTTTTCTAAAGGGTCCTGTTCACTGTATTGCTAACACTCCCCCACAGTAGGAGTATAAGAAGGAATATAATATTCGTATTCCAAGAAATTTTAATTTAAACCAAGTACAGCCATGTCTGTAAGTCCATCTTACAGTTAAAAACACCCGAGGCTTAGAGAGTTGAATAACTTTAGGTGGCAGAGCCAGAGGTCCCTGCCTACAAAATCTGTAGGACTCATTCTCCTCTGTCATATTGGATCCTGAGAGAGAAGGGAGGAAAAATTAACAGTATGAACAAAAGTTTTAAAAGAATAGGCAACGTTATTCAAATGTGCTGGATGGATATATGTCCTTGGAAAAGATGTCCCTATAAGTTCTTGCTTCAGTGGCTATGTTCAAGCCTCTTCCCAGATCCTCAGAGCTCTCTCCAGGGCTTTAAGGGTTGTTTTTGAAATAAGTGAAATCTGAAAATTATAATTTTACTTTCTCAAGGTATCTATTAATTACTGGTCATAAGTTTTCCATCCAGCGGGTTCGCTTCCCAAATTTATCTAACATGGAACATATCAACAGGGCTATGTTTTGGTAATATATGGAGTTCGGGCTTATCACTTTCAATGTGCTTAAATTTCATGTTCTCAGTCCTCAAATCAATCCTAGAAGTTGACAGATTTCAGAGTTAAGGAAACGGAGCATCAGAGAGTTTGAGTAACTTGCTCAGACCTACACAACTAGTAAGAGTTGCTGCCACTTCTAGAAATGCAAGTTTTCTGACTTATTAGCAATATTCTTTCTGTGATAAATCATGGGCAGTGTTGGGGGAGATTGAAAGAGAGGTGGGAGAGGTTGAGAGAGGGAGGATAGATAACAGAAAAAGGAATGCAAGGCAAAATTCAACAAAAATCCAGAGAACAGGAAATTAACTTCTTTACTTTCAAACGCATCATTTATGATTTTTAGGAGTCCACACTTTTGTTTTGCTTAATGTTTTTAAGATTCCTAGGCTTTCAAATTTCAGTGAGGACCCACTTGATGTAGCCACACAGGCTGTCACCAAAGGGTCTGGGGAAATTGGGGGGCTCAGAAGCCCACTGTGGCTGTGGTCAAGCCCAGGTACAATTTCCAAGTTGACAATGAGCTGAGCATGCCCTATGGCCTAAAATAGAACCACGTGAGATGTTACTTGATGAAAATGACCACAACTCTGACTGGCATATAAGTGAGCCTGAGTATGGGCTTGCAGGTGCTGTGGCACTAATATTACCAATGAGATTTAAATTTTTCCATTTTAGAGCACAGGATGTGGGAGAACTGTTAGCATCCCTTGGATGGCAGCTCCTTCCCCCTGTTGGCGTTAGTAAGTTCCAATGTACTTTACTGTTCAAAGAGCAATGCTGAACCTTCATTAAGTAATACAACTACCCTCCCAGGGCTCTCCTGCAGCAGTTCTATCTGTTTCAGGAAATATTTATTTCTGTTTATTAACCATTCTTTGTCTCCCTCTGAGTTGCCTCTTTGGGAAGAGCAGAGATGACACCCGGGCATATCTACAAAACTCAACTGCGTCTTTTCTCTGGTTGTCTTGCCTGCCACTGCTGCTGCAACCAGGCTAATTAGTTTCTTCCAGAAATATCCATCCAAAGAAAAATACCTTCCTATTACAGCTTTCAAAGAGCAGAGAGAGCACATTGATCCTAATTCTTCTGTTTCCCCTTGAATGCCATAATTTAAAAAATAAAAAAAACCAGTCCCAGTTAAATATAAAAAAAACCCAGACAAAACAAAACAAACAAACAAACAAACAAAAACCCAAGAGCCTGTCAAAGTATTAAATATATCTATGATAGCAAAACAGTTGAAACCCTGCAGTTGCAGTGGACTCAGGGTCATTACTTTTTTTTTTTTTTCCAGAGGCATAGCGAATACAAGTAGACCAAAGAAGGTATTTAAAATATATTCATAGATTGCCTTTTGTTAAGATCTTTAACCCTGGAAAATCATGTCCATAATCATAGCTCATTATCTTAATTAGATCTGTCCTACATTATCTCACAATTTATTCTCATTACTTCATAGGTGATCAGCCTTTTGAAAAAGATGTGAGCAGAATTTGCTGATTTTTATTGTGATAGTGTCCATCTTCTCTTTCAAACTCTATTTAGGTCTTTCGGGCATAATAATGGTGATGCTATATTTAATTAAAAATTACATTAGAAAGATATTAATATTCATTCTGCTGAATGAACATGGGATTAACTCAAGAATTAAAATCTCTATAATGGCTAATGAGGTGAACTATGCTGGGATGCCCTAAAAACAGAGATGAATCATAAAGATGGCTGAAAATCTGAAGCTGTTCTTTCTATTGTCATGCTATTTATGCAGAAAGCAGGGCTCCCCAGTCACAGATGTCTTCAACATTGCTTACCCCAGAAAATGATGGTACCTGATATTAAAGTTGCATCTTAGGAGCAAGATTATGTTGCCAGGAAGTGGTATATTCTCTCTTCCCCTATTCCTCTCACTCAGGTGGACACAAGGTCTAGCCGTGCTTTTAACACTTTGTCAGTTAAAAGGGGTTGGTATTTTTTGAGGTAGGAAATAAGTACTGCACACACACTTTTCTAGTTTGTAATATAGATTCCAGAGAAAAATTGTAGTTGAGGAAGAGAGATCTGCAGCTTTTAATGCAGAACAAGAAGGGAAAATTGCAAGATTAAAGTTATTAGCAACTGTCTATGGGGCAGTTCTCTGTCCTGAAAACATCAAGGGCAAATGCCAGGACCTCTGGGGCAGGTTGGTTCTATAGGGAGGGACAGTCACATGACAAGGCAGATAATTAGGATCATGGAAGTTCATGTCATTGGGAGTGCTTAGGCAGCATGCTCACAGCAGAAGGCAGGTCTCAGCAGGGCAGGGCCTCAGAGAGCGTACTCAGACCCAGAGACCTACCATCGTGATTGGCCACTGTTAGTGAGTTTCTAAATAATCATTTCAAGGCAAATGTGGTGGACAAAAATAAGGGGAACGAAGCCAAATTTTGTTCTGTCCCAAAAGCATCCTTGAAAGAGAGGAGAGATAGTAAAGTGTGGTGTAAGAGTTGTAAGCTGAATCAGAAAAAACTTCTGGTTCTCTATGAGCCATTAATCAAATTGCTTAACTTCTCTGGGCCTCAGATTCTTTATCTCTGAAATTAGGGAGTTGGAATAGAAAACGATCACTAAGGTCCTTCTAACACCAGAGTTCTGAAAAACTTTTGGAGAGGGCAACCAAATATCTCCCATACAGTCTTACAATAAACCGAAAACAAAAACAAACCCCCCCAAACCCGGTGTGGTAGACTGAGTGCAACAATGGCCCCAGTCCTGGCCCTCGTCCTATCTGCCCTCCTTACAGTTGAGTATGCAGCTTTTCCCGTCAAGAGGTGGAGTCTGCATGCCTGCTCCTTGACCATGGCTTGGCCTTGTGCTTTGGCCTACAGAATGGGGTGAAATTTACAGTGTTCCAGGTCCAACTTAGGCCCCCAGAAACCTTGTGTTTTTTCTTTCTCTCTCAGACTCTGGCCCCTGCTTTGAGGATAAGCCTGCCCTAATTTGCTAAGGATGTGAGAGACAGGTGGAAGAAAGCTGCATCATTTCAGCCAAGACTACAGCAAACTCCAGTGTGACCTGTCAGCTGAGACAGACACATGAGTGAGTCCAGATAAGCACGGGTATCCAATCTGTAGCCTGTGGACTGCATGTGGACTATGTAAGGATTTTTTTTTCTTATCTGTAGTGGCAGGTAACACAGAAATTATGCGCGGACATTTCCTTTTGCTCACCAGCTTTTGTTAGTGTTTGTGTATTTCACGTGTGGCCCAAGACAACGCTTCTTCTTCCAATGTGGTCCCGAGAAGCCAAAAGATTGGACACCCGGACTGCTAAACCATGTCACCATGTCACCCGAGCTGCCCAATCCACCTACTCTTGTGAGAAATGATAAATGATTCTTGAAATAGTGCAGTAAGTATCAGGGTATTTTTATACAACAGCAGCATCAGCTGACTGATACATGAGGCTTCACTGGCTCTACCCTGTACTAGTTCATCCAAGAATTTAGTACTTAGTAAAATTCTCTTTCTATTTCTCATGGTTGTTTGGCAATATTTCCTAAATGTTCATGGAAAACGTGACAAGCCAGTCATCACCTAGGGGGTTTACCATTTCTGCAGGAAACTTCTCCTTCAACTGAGAGTGGTTGGGGTCAGCCCCTGCTCCTTGCCTTTCCCTACCTGGCACTCTGGCACCAGTAACAAGTGTTCCAAGGGCTTTGTTGAGGAGAGGGTGGTGAAGTTGCAGAAATGCCTTGCTCCTCCTTTTGTGTTATTCTGTTACATAGTTAGCAAAGCTATGTTAATTTGCCTAATGTCTTGAAGAAGTTTAAGTTAAATACATTTAGTTCTTACTTCCAGTCCTCTGTCTTTCTAAGGCTTAGAGACTGGGTCAAGGCAAGAAATGAGTGAAGATGCCACGTTATACCTGGAACATTTCTCTCATTCAACGATCCAGGCTTTGTTGTTGGGTGAAGTTTTGTCATCCTCTACTCTTACCTTCCTGAGGATGGGTTCTTTCTTAGGAGGCTTTTTTGTACTCCTAGTCAATATACATCTGTGAGTTTGCCACATCTTTGTGGGAGACACACCCAGATGTGTTCAAACACTGGCCAGGATGAAGCTGTGAAACCCCATTGCAATTGTTTTGAAATCTGTTTTCTGTATCCAGAGAGGGGGGCATTGGGAGCCAAGAGGTAGTTACTTAAGTGTAACTCACACATCAGCTGCTTCTCATTGCAAAGCATCTGTGTTTGTCCATTTCAATCTAGTCATTGATGGGAACTTTTCAGACCTGTCTGTTCCCATTTATTCACACTCCAAAATTTAGTGGTCAACATAGACCCTGTTTAAAATTTTGTGGGATAATGAAGATGGGGTTTATATTGCATAATATATAAATTAATCTAATTCCAGCTATGCTGTAATAACCCCTGGATCCTAGTGACTTTGTGTAAATAACAGGTATTTCTTCCTCACGGAGAATCTGATGCCATCCTCTAGCTTACAGCTATATTATCGGGATCACATAGCCTCCAAGGCCACCAGAGCAGGAGAGGATTTAGGTGGGAGTTAGACATCATTATTCTTACCTTCCCCTGACCTGATTTGGTCTCATGATCCCACTCACATAGGAGCACAGGGGCTCGGAAATGTAGAGCAAGTGTGAATATTTGGTAGATACTCACAGTCTGCTCTCCAATCAGCAAATTTTCAATTGCTCCTTTCTTGTACCATATATAAGACATTCCAACCCAGCCTTAGGGGAGATGTCCCAATGTCCAATCTAGTCAGTACATCAAGCGTTACGGGCTACAAGGCCCTCTCTGTCAGGTCTGTATGAGGCTCTTCTTGATCAGCTTACCTTTAACTGAAAGAAAGATTGTATTAGTGTCCCCCCACCCCCGGATATACATTGATGAGGAGGAGGATAACCATAGTATATATCCTCTTTTGAAAGAGGATGATTGGAAACACAGAGTAATGATTAAACCCCACTGGAAGATGTGGGAAAGGTTCCAGGGCATGGTAGGTGTTCTTTAATTAGGTCTTGGTCTTAATCCTTGAGAGGAGTTCTTTTACCCATCATCCTCTGTCGATGTAAGCTGTGCCTTCTAAGATGTTCTTTCCTCTCCGTTACTCTCTTCAGTCACCTCTGAACTAGGTGTTGGGGAATATGCCCTCCTTGATGGATGTACAGTTTTCTTTTTTTTTTTTTGAGACAGAACCTCAAGCTGTTGCCCTGGATAGAGTGCAGTGGCATCACAGCTCGCAGCAACCTCCAACTCTTGGGTTCAAGCGAGTCTCCTGTCTCTGCCTCCCAAGTCACTGGGACTACAGGCGCCCGCCACAATGCCTGGCTATTTTTTGATTGCAGCCGTCATTGTTGTTTGGCGGGCCCTGGGCTGGATTCAAACCTGCTAGCTTAGGTGTATGTGGCTGGCGCCTTAGCCGCTTGAGCCACAGGCGCTGAGCCAGATGTACAGTTTTCTAGGCAAACTTCTTTCCCATGTAACATTGGCAATCCAAGGACAAGTCTCAAAGTTAGTGCAGGCTCATGGATTTTTTGTTTGTTTGTTTTTAAACAATGCAATTCCCTCAAAAAAATAATATGCTTCTGATCTATTTGCTTTAAATCACTTCCATGTATCACCTAAAATTCTTTCTAGACATAGTTGTAACATCCGCTTTGTTTCATTACTTTCTCACTTCCATGGCTACCTTGAAGATGTTTGACTAGGATAGGTGCGGACGTTCACACCTTTAATCTGATCCTTGTCCTAAATCATTTTATATATGGAAGGGACTTTTCACTGTGAGTTTGTGGCAGTCTTTGAAGCTGCCAAAATCTATTATCCGGGTCTGGAAGTAGTCACTTTTCAAGCTTGTAAGCTTCCAGATTTCTGAATGATGTTCATCCCTTTCATTTTTGTTTGCAAATCAGACAGGGTTTCCTTTAGCTATTTCATTCTTGCAATCTTTTGTCAAACACAGCCAACATTTACTTTTAACATTCTTTCCCCAAATCTCTGGGCTCAGAAGCGTCAAGTCCTGCCTCCCAAATTACCATGGGATTTTAATTCTGCCAAATGCTTTCCTGCTGCTTAGAATGAAGCGCCATTTTCCAGCCTCTGACATTGCATCCCTAGTGCCCTCTGCCTAAGTGCTAAATCACTGCTGCACACTTTAGTTTTCTCTGTAATGGCCTCTTGTCACTGGTGTAAATTTTGAATTTGGTAGGATAGCCTAGAATGAGCTGTGGAAAAAAATATTCCCATTTCAATCCACTTGCTAAACACAACAGAGTTTTCTTTCTTGTTCACGCAAAATCTCTTGAGTCCTCTCTTGTTTCACTTTAGGCCATAGTTGTGAAGATCAGAGGAATGTAATTTGTGGGGAAAGTGGAATAGAAAGTTCAAGGAGACATTTTGCTTAGCAAACTTGGATTATGCATCAGTATTATTGTTTAGATATGGGATATTTCTTTGCATATTTGGGCAGTGTGATTGCCTAATTGCCTTCAACAAATTCTGTAGTACATGGATCAGGGGTTTCTCCCCTTTAAGAAGAGCAATGGGTAAGAGCAGGGATAAGAAGGTATTTGGTCAGATTTACCAAAGTGAAAACTAGTAAATAGTTTGTGACAGTGGATATACAGAATAAAATCTTCCCTGAGTTATAATCATATTTACATTTTTTTGCACAGGTAGCTAAATGAATGTGCACTTTCTTGTGGTGGTAGCTTATTGGTCGAAAACAAATAGATATTTTCATTTGTTTTATAGTTTATATTGCTTTCAGTAACCTAGAGAAGTAGGTATGGGTGGTATAATCATTACCTTCATTTAATGATGTGGAAATTCCTACCACTGTTCCTGGCACTTTGAGGCTCTTAAATAAGTTTTGTCAAATGAACGAACATGTAAACAAAAGATTGAATGAGTGAACGAGGCAGGTTAAATGACCAGTTCTAGGTTGGTTATTAAGTGACACGATCTGACTGAGTTTTCTAATGTTCCTCTAACCCTCCCTCTGAGCAGCTTCAGAATGTAATCTTATACTTCTGCTATAAATATTTTCCTTAGAGTTTTGCTGATGAATTGAAGTTTCATAACAAGAAGAAAGCAGATGGCTCTTGGGAGGGGCTTATCTACCCGCTCTTTCCACTGTGTTTCTGTTTTGCTTGTTTATGCCGAGTGTGCACAAAGGTTGCCAGAGCCTTCATTTCAAACTGCATCATTTAATAAAATACAATATGGAGAATTAAGAAGCAAGGTTGCAGGGGAGCAGCCTGCTTATTATCTCTGTAATGAGAGGACTATTTTTTTCTCCCATCAGTTGCCAGTGATGGGGTTTTTTGTTTTCTTTCGTCTGGGCACAAATGTGATATTCAAGGAGAGGAGTGTGAAGTGCCACTTTAAAGCCAAACATTCAATTCCTCCTAATTCACAAGGGAGAGAAGGATCAAGTCCTGCAGCTGGGAGGTGATGCTTCTTCCCAGCAGCTGTCATTGAAGAGACACGTGTGAACCATAGAAGTCATTTGTCACGAGAACCCCATCCAGAATTTACTGTGCATATCTCACTTGCTAACGTGACATGAAATAGTGAAGCTTTCAAAGGCAAGTACAGAGACTTCGTTGTGTTGACATGGGTAAATGAAATGGAGAGCTGAGGCAATTATATGGATAAATCAGGCCAAAAATAGCCCAACCATTGAGAAAAAAATCTTCCTTTAGCTCCAATTATTCAGAGTGACTGTCCATGTTCATCAGTTTCTCAGAATAATGGATTTTATCCTATACTTTACTTTGTCACTATGGATAGATCTTTGGTCTATGAATGTAAATGACTTTGGGATATTTTATTTCACTGGAAATTATAATAGAAGTTGAACGAGCAAGCACTATGTTGAAAGATTGCCAGTGTATCAGTGATAATGGTCCAAGAGAATTTAAACTTCATAATTCAATAGCTACCAGATACAGTTCTTGGAAAGAGGGTAGAGTGGGAGATGTGAAATCTGTTGAGAATCAAATGCTTGTAACTAATCTGTCTCTCCCATTTAGCATCCTATTATCCAAAAATATCTTGGTCTGTAGCTCCCGGCTGCTTTTCTGGCCATTTGACAACTTATTAAATGAGCCTGAGAATTTCATCAAGTTTTATATGAAGGCTAATATAGTTATGTACATGTAAGTGTGTACCTTTTAATAGCTGTTATTTATCCACAAAGAGATAAATGCTGCAAATATGTGAAAGATAAGCAAGGTCACTTCTTAGGTCTGCTCATGTGCTGCCATTGAGCTTTCTGCTTGGAATCCTTAGCATGTTCCTCACTTTGGATGGCCATGAGCTACAGACCAAGAAAACATGGGGTGGCGCCTGTGGCTCAGTGGCCTTGTGTACTGAGGGTGGCGGGTTCAAACCTGGCCCCAGCTGAACTGCAACAAAAAAATAGCCGGGCTGTAGTCCCAGCTACTCGGGAGACTGAGGCAAGAGAATCGCCTAAGCACAGGACTTGGAGGTTGCTGTGAGCTGTGACGCCACAGCACTCTACCAAGAGTGGGAAAACGAGACTCTGTCTCTACAAAAAAAAAAAAAAGAAAAAGAAAACATGAAATTAATTTAAATAATATTTTTGACTTAACCCAACATAACCAGAATATTGTCATCTTAACATGTAATCAATTTAAAAATTGTTCTCGAGATACATTACTTTTTTGTACATTTTAAGTCTTTGAAATCTGGTTTCTGTTTTATATATACAGCAAATTTCAGTCCATGTTACAAGGGCTAATGCTACCATACTGCAAAGAACAGGCTTAGAGAAAGGCCTCTCAGTTCTGAGTTTGAGTTGGGCCTCTCTGTACCTTATTTGTCAAATGACCTTGGGAAATTTATTTAATCCTTTCAAACCCTGGGTTTCTTGTTTTTAAAATGAAGATAATGGTGGTGTGTGGCTCACACCTATAATCCCAGCTTTCTGAGAGGCCAACGTAGGTAGATTTGTCTGAGCTCAGAAGTTTGAGACCAGCCTGAGCAAGAGTGGGATCCCATCTCTACTAAAAATAAAAAAACTAGGTGGGTATTATGGCAGGTGCCTCCCAGAGACTTGGGAGGCTGAGGCAAGAGGATTGCTCAAGCCCAAGAGTTTGAGGTTGCTGTGAGCTCTGCTGCCATGGCACTCTACCTAGGGTGACAGAGTAAGACTCTGTCTCACAAAAACAGATAAAAAACCCCTAACCCAACAATCAAAAAATGGAGGTAATTGAAATTTCAACTTCAAAGTATTGTCATGATGTCTAAATGATGTCTGTAAAGCATGTATATTTCATGGTGGGTAGCATTCAAAAAATATTGGCTGAAATTATTTTTGTAATCATAAAATATGAATCCTTATATTACAGTAAATGCTGATTGTATATCTTAAACCATTTCCTACCTAATAATTATCCATAAAGTCTAAATCGATGTACACCAGAGAATGAAATGTGTTATCTATCATTAAATACCATGTTATCTCATCGCAATGTAGGCTGTGATGAGAGTGTGCATGTGCGTACGTGTTCCTCTCCTCATGCTTTAGGGGAAGCATACAGGTGAGAACATGCTTTCACAAAAGGCTTCCAGGGCTCATGTGTACATTTACTGAGCTGAATTCTGAGGTCTAATGGGCTAAGTTATGCTAAGAGCTCAGGCAAGAATTTGGAACGGTGATGAACAATGAAGCGTCTTCCAATTTCTTAGTTGACAGGCATCATATCACCTCAACTGCTGCTGAATTTAATAGCTATTTCTTTTATTGGCAGTATCAGCAAAAAGTCTAGGAAAATCAATTGCAAACATGAATTACAGCATTTCTTTGAATATCAACCATTTCTGTTGTTTCTAAAATCCGCACCATGGTATCCTTTATTTCTGAGTGGTAGGTTATTAATGAATTCCAGTTGCACCTTTTCCTGTGCTTGTTATAATTTTTGTCAGAAAGATAATAGCAGTTCCTGGCACAATAACCTTTCCCATGCTCTGTAACTTGATTTGCTGACAATCCCCATCCTCAGTTCTTATGACTAGAGAAGAGGTGAAGTGGAGGGGTTGATCAAAGAACAGAGATTATCAAAAAAGTTTAGATAACTAAATCATTAAAAAGCTGATATCTTCCCACATGACAAAGCTATTAACAAGAAGAGGAAATAGTATAATATGAAAGCATTTTTCATGAAATGAATATAACAGTATTAGAGGAGAGGAAATTATACCAGCCTGTGTGTACTCATTGTAGTCTGAATTTTGGCCTTTGGTGCTTATCTTCACATGTCCTATGTCCTGCTCTAACCTCTGTTAAGAATAGTGAATCAGTATGGCAGGACCATAAACTGGTTTGAAAGCCAAGTTCCTTTTAAAGTAAAACTATTATGTTTGTCTATTTATTTAATTTATTTTTATTTTTCTTAAATCATAAACACATAGATCATGTATACATTAATGCATTTATGGGCTACAATGTTCTGATTTCATATAGAATTAGGAATGCTTACATCACACTGGTTAATATATACCTCATATCTCCTTTACTTAGTTATTGTGTTAATAATCTACCACTCAGAAATAAAGGATATTTATTGCTTATTCACTTTGTTAAATTTTGTAAGGCTCTGAGTGACATTTATACTCTATACCAATAGATCCAACATGTACCCTTGCCTTATGTGGGATCTAGATCACAGAGATTTGAAATCCACCAATGTCCATTAACAATTACAAAAACCAAACTCTTTTACTTTGTGTGTGTGTGAGACAGAGTCTCACTCTTTTGCCTAGGCAGAATGCCATTGTGTCAGCCCCACTCATGGCAACCTCAAACACTTGGGATCAAGGATCTTCCTGCCTCAGCCTTCCGAATAGCTGGAACTACAGGCGCCTGCCACAATGCCAGGCTAAATGTTTCTATTTAGAATAGAGACATGGTCTCTCTAATGCTCAGGCTGGTCTCAAACTCCTGAACTCAAGGGATCCTCCCGCCTAGGCCTTCCAGAGTGCTGGGATTATAAGTGTAAGCCACCTCAACCAGCCAAGAACAAACAAACTCTTCTTTAAGAGTCATTTTAGGGTGGGTGCTGATGGCTCACACTTGTAATCCTAGCACTCTGGGAAGATTGCCTGGGCTCAGGAGTTTGAGACCAGCCTGAGCAACATTGAGACCCCATCTCTACTAAAAATAGAAAAACTAACTGGGCATAGCGGCAGGTGCCAGTAGTCCCAGCTACTTGGGAGGCTGAGGCAAGAGGATGTATTAAGCCCAAGGGTTTGAGATTGCTGTGAGCTGTGACACCATGGCAATGTACCAAGGACAACAGAATGAGACTCTGTCTCAAAATAATAATAATAAAAAAAGAGTCATGTTACATTGTTCTTCTTTCTCACTTCTCCCACAGAATTTTACCCCAATGAAATACATGGTTTTTTTTTGTTTGGCAATCTTTTATTGTTTATTATTATCATTATCTTTTTTGCAGTTTTTGGCCGGGGCTGCGCTCTACTCCTTTGAGCCACACGTGCCGCCCTAGTCTTTTATTATTGATTATCCTATCATACTTTTCTGCTACCATACTATGTCTATCAATTGAAAAAAACTTAAAAAATTTTGTAAGGCTCTGAGTGTTACCATATATTTTGGTAGAACATTGATAAGTAGAATGGGTTTGTAGAAGAAAACCACTTTCAAGCTTTCCATCCTTTTGTAGGTGTAGGAGGCTGTGTTTGACCAGGAGCAAGGTCAGTCAGTGTGGTATAGTAGAAGGACCCTGGGTTTGGGGGACTGGCTTTCTTATTCATTAGCAATTAAGCTGTCAATTTTGTCATGATAGAAATTGAGATCAACTATGGATGGATGCTATAGAGTTCCAACAAAGGGTCAGTGAAATAACGTAGTCAAATTATCTGGATTGTGAAATACACAGTAGGTGCTCAATAAACAATATCTTAAAACATGTATATATATGTGTGATATTCACTTTGTTAAATGATAAACTTGGGCACATTGGAATTTTTGAAGAGAGTTTATTTGCACAGTGATTCATGAATCTGGCAATACCAGACCACAAGTGGTTCAGGACTCCTCTGAGGGTATGTGAGGGGAAAACTGTTATAAGGTGTTCAGGCAGGTAAAACAAAGAAAATGTTTGATTGGTTAAAGTGGAAAGTCCCTAGGCAGAGGTTAGTTTGTGGCTTCTGATTTATAAAGTCTCTGATAAGAGGCAGTTTTTGATTGGTTAAACTTGTTTCATTTTCCTAGGCTATGATCATTCTATCTGACTTGGGTCTGTTTGGCAAGGTGCTGGAGCTGTCTTAGTGTAATGACCTTCCAACTATTTTTTTAAAAAACAACTTTTAGCAAAATTCTTTAGAGGAAGGGTGGTTTCAAAAATGCTGCAAGATTGGTCTCAGACTCAGAGTGGTAACCAGACATCTATCTGCTGACCTAGGGATAATCCCACTTATTTGCCATTTTGCAAGGAAAAAAAAAAAAAAAAGGAAGAAAGAACAAGAGGCTATTCTCCCCAACTCTGCTCTGAGAATTGTAGGAACTTTCTCAGCCCTCTGCAAGCACAAGGAGATTTATGTAAAAGCCACTGAGAGAAGGCCTCCTATTCTAGACTCTTATCAGCCAAACACAAAGCTAGATTAGGGCTAGAAGGTTTCATTTCACTAGAGAAGAGCTCCTGCTTCGAAATGTTTGCAGAGTTTCCATGACAAAATATTCTTTCACAGTCTCTGCATCACTGAGCCACTTTGTGTTTCCAGCCCAGCTAAGCAATTAAAAGAAGATGAATAGATGTATTCCGGCATGTGTGATAACAAATGGCATACTTAAGGTGACAAGGTTTTCTGTGTTAACTGGCTTTGCAGTCACTTGCAAGTTTTTGAAAAATATTCCCTTTTATCAGAAGTTTTTTCCTTCTAAATCTCAGTTTAAAGGCTATTTTTCTCAAGCAAATTGGAGAAGGACCTTTCAAGTCTTTGATGGGACAAAATACATGTACATATTCTCTCCCTGCAAAGGAGCTGCTGCTTTTCTTATGACAGCTTAAAATTGATAAAGTTTTAAGCATCAAGCTGTTCACTGTTACAGAAGAAGTTCATGGTGGCTATGAATGATGAGGCTTCTGCAGAAAACCGAGATGGTCCATTTAAATTGCCATCTATGGCCCACACTTGGCTATAAGGGTAGTGCAAACTAGAGAGGCTTTCCAAAGATTTTGGACTCAGGACATTTTTGGTTCTAGACTATTCCCAGGAACAAGGGATTATGGAAATTTAGATACCAATTTGGCTGCAAATCAATGAAAAGAGAACTGGATGGCATTCAAGACCTTTAAATATCATCTTCAGCTTTCATCAAGTCTTTTATTTTCTCTCTCTCTCTTTTTTTATTTTTGAACAAAAGATCTGCCCAGCACTTCAGTTCGGATTCCTATGATAATTAAAATTATAGGAAATTCTAGCCTTGTCTTTGGCCTCATGTACTGTCTGGCAGCTTCAGGAACAGGCCATGTGGTGTAAGGTAATACACGGTGAATTGGAGGAAAACAAATCTGGATTCAGGCTCTGACTTTAATACTCTGGCTCTGTGACCCTGGGCAAGTTTATCTGCCAGTTTCAAATATAAAATGAGGCTATGGGATTGATCACATTCTCTAAGGCTGCTAATATGGTCAAGTGGTTAGAAACTTGTCTTTGTGATTAGATAGACCTGGATTTCATAGACTTCTTTCACTTCATAACCGTGAAATTTTGAGAATTTTTATTTAAACTTTCTAGATTGCTTATTGTTTTCAAAAATAATTTGAATTTTATAATGATAACAACTATCTTATAAGGTTGCAGCGAAGATTAAAAGGGGGTAATTTCAAGCGCTTGATAAAGAGCAGTTCATATTTTCTGAGCTCTCTTACTCTAAAAAAATTATATACCATTCTGAGTGCCTTAATAATGATTCAAATCATAGAACATTGAATGGGACTCAGATTGTGTAATCTATATTCCTCATTTTATAGATAAAAAAATAACCAAGGTGGGTGGCACCTGTGACTCAGCAAGTAGGGCGCCGGCCCCATGTACCGAATATGGCAGGTTCAAACCCGGCATCGGCCGAACTGCAAAACAGAAAAATAGCCGGGTGTTGTAGCGGGTGCCTGTAGTCCCAGCTATTTGGGAGGCTGAGGCAAGAGAATCGCCTAAGCCCAGGAGTTGTTGGTTGCTGTGAGCTGTTGTGATGCCAAGGCACTCTATCGAGGGCAATAAAATGAGACTCTGTCTCTACAAAAAAAAAAGTAACCAGGGAGTGATGAGGTGACAAGCTCTAAGTCCCACATCTGACTCTGACTGTGTCATGCTAAGCATGAGGCACATTCAACAAATATGCTCTTCACTCCAAGAAATTCCAAGTATGCAGCATGTCACCCCCAACTCAGCGAACTCATCAGAACCTTTCCTCTTATGGGGAGAAAAGGATATCCGTATGATCATTATACTCCTTTTCCTACATAAAATAACAAGTTTTCCATGAGCAAACATAGAAATGGACTAATAAGATAGAAAGTTGAACCTTCTGTAGATGAATTAAGACTTGTATCAAGGCAGGGTCCTTTGTCTAGTTCCCATCCATTGTGACATTCAGGAAGTGAAAAAAATACCGGCAGACTACTCATCAGCGTTGTGGTGAAAATTTTACACTCAATGCTTAAATTTCTTGTTGTAGTTTTTATCATCACCATAGAAAATGTTTCCAACCTTCTCCAATCACAATTCTTTCAAGAATTAATTTTATTGAACTTTCACAGGAACATTTTGTCCCTCAGTTCCATTTTAGACACCTCATTTCACTAGGCTGAAACTAACTAGGTTCCCAGTGGGAAAAAAGAGAAAATGTGAAAATTCAACCATAAAACAAATATGTATTTTATGACCTGCCCTTCGTGACATTACCTTGCCGTGTGTTCTGGCTAACTGGTGCTTTCCGACACATTGCAACTGTTAGACTGCTTCAACAGATTAGAGCACTTCCCAGCTCTTTAATATCTAAAGTGGGAACATTAAATGACAGAATGCCTTCCAGTATGGATATGGCTTGCATGGTAAACACATCTTGCTGTTTCACTGTTCTATACATGGTATCTTTTAAAGATACCCCTTTTCTCTATTCTTCTTTTCTTCTACAGTGGAAAAGAAAGCTATGCAAAGGCATAGAGAACAAATACTGGACTGGATTTATCTACAAAGCATGTTGAGGCCAGAGCTGCAATGTTTGCCCATATTCTCCTATTTCCATCTGAATAAATAAAGTGGTATCGCAGGATAGGCTGCTCTGCAGATAACAAGTTTTAAATTCGTTCATCCTGAGAAATTTCAATTGATATAGTTTGCCTATCAAATGGATTTAAAATTGTATTGTCACTGTAGTGCTCGCCTGGTGATTGCTGGGGCTCTGTTCCATGCCTCAATAGATGCTTTGATTGTGTGTCTCTGCTGCTTTCTTCATGCGATTCTGTTTGTAATGGTGTGTAATGGACAGCCCTGCTATCCGGTAATAAAGCCGAATGTTGCCCCTTCTGTGATTTTAACTAAGGAGTGTATCTGTTCCTACTGCTGTGTTTTGAGAGTTAAAGAGGATATGGTTTTTGCTAATTTATCCCTCCCTCCCTCCTTTCCTTTTTTTTCTTTCCTTCTTTCTTTTCCTCCCTCCCTTCCTTCATTCCTTTTTTACTTTGATATATGTATCTTTCTTTCACAGTGGGTTTGATGGATATTTCTGCTGAATTTTTGTGAAGAGAAGATAAGTTATCAATGCATTTTCTTCTTGTTAATGGCTTCAGTGGCCCATCGTTTATTATCTGAGTGCTGTGTGCCCTGAATAGATGGTAGAGTAGATGAGAAAGCCTCGCACTTGGCAATCTGCCTCCCAACAGCCAGAGAGTCGTGTTGGAGCTTTGATTGAAATACAGGACTGTCATGTGCCTCATGCTTCACTGGTTCCAGGAAAGAGGCCAGGATTATATCCTTCTGGAAAGAGAATCAACTGTATTTCCTTCCAGTGCCTCGGTTTCACTCTTAGGCTTGGTTATCTGTAAAAAAAGCTTCTATAGCAAAGAGACTTTATCATGAAGAAACGATGTGAAGTCAAATGGAATATAAAGAAAACTATACTCCAAACGGTCTCTGATAAATAACTTGATATTAACTAAAACCTGCAATTGCAGAGTAAAAAGACAAAGCCCCAAACTCTGATGCTTTTTGGCCCCTGAGTTTTCTCCATGAAATCAAGCTCTTAACTACTCTCTCTGACTAAAATCCTTGAAACATCAATATTGGCATTATGCTTTTATCACATTTGATGTTGACTCTAAATGACTGGAGAATTTCAAACTGACCTTGACATGTGAGAGAAATGGTAAGCTATAAACAGGCTGAACTGGTTTGATGTGGAGACAAGGTGAGGAAGAAAGACAATGTGTACAGACATCAGAGGGCAGAACTGCCATGCACAAACAGGGCAGGAGCCACGGGAGCCACTTCATTCCAGATTCACCTTCAATGCTGCTGTTAGGTAGGCAGTTAAAAATCCGGCTCTCTTAAGGGATAAAGGGCAAGGGCCTGCCCACCTTAATTCAGACCTAAGTGATTGCTCACACCTGGGGAGGAGGGACCACGCTACCAATCTACCAGTCAGAACTTAGAGTGCCAACTGCAATGGGTGTAGCAGACTCTGTAGCCTAGCAGCAGGTACAATAGAGTCTTAATGGTGACCTAAAATAGTCTTCGGATTAATTATGGTGTTATTAGCTTAAATCTACATTGCAGGCCACACCCAACCCCCATAGGCTTGAAAAGAGGCTCATGGGAGGTCCACATGCATAGTAAGAATCTGCTTCCAAGGTGACCCCTGAACCATGAGGTAGGCTTAATCCAGACAGTATAAAGTCAAAGTACTGACCATAACCCAAGCCTCTTTATTTTGTTCCTTGTGGCAACAGTGGGGCCTGCTTGCTCTCTATGGAAAATGTATCTTGCTCTGTAAGGCCATATCTTGCTATTACTCTGCAAACCTAACTTTCTCTTTCTCAATAAACTTTGTTTCACACTTGCATTACTATGAGGTATCTGGTCATTCATCAACCAAGAGCACTCCAAGAACCAAAGATGCAGGCAGCTGCTGAAAAACCTTGACGTTTTAGGACATAGACACCTGCCAGGAAAATCAACACTACTTCTTTGGAGAAAACCATTCTGACCACCCAATTAAGTGTGGAAGCCTTCTTCACTTTCCATCCCCTAATTCGGCTTTATTTTTCACCATATATATATATATATATGGGTTACAATATATAAATTAAAACATATGTATTTTTAACATATGGTTTTATACAAATTTTCCTTAAGACTAGGAGCTCAAGAAAGCAATAGCTGTGTTTGGTTCACTGCTATAGCTTCAACAACTAGAGTAGTATCTGGCACTAGGCAAACATTTGTAGAAATAATGAATAAAAAATTCAAATTGTAAGTTGGTTATGTTTTACTGTAGCTGGAAAGTTTAATCTAGCACATTGATTACTAGTAATTCCCCAGGCATTCAGTAATGTTTAGGCTTTACAGAAGAACTGCACTGTGGCTCAAAGCAGTATGATGTTACAAACTTGGTATAGATCTTGCAAATGTAGCTGAAAATTAGGTGTAGTAAAGCTTTTGCAAGAATTTCCTATGGGGTCTATCACATTTAGAGACATCAACGTGGATTATCTCTCTTTGGGAGGAAAATACAAATGAGCATGAGATTTAATGGTACATACCATATAAAGAAATAGCTAATAGTAAACAATAATAGCTAATATTTCTACAGTGCCAAACAGTGTTTTAACTATTTCATATTTATTAGTTCTCTTAATCCTCACAACTTCCCCTTGAAGTAGATTTTGGCATTAGCTCCTGCCACATAGTAAAGAATTTGGCTGGCCTTTCTCCCTGCATCATGGGAGGAAGCCTTTAAATCCCTGGAATTTCCTGAGTGATAGTGTCTTTGCTATTCATGGTGGGCTCAGATAGTTTATGTTAATAAGATGGCTCATGGTGGGTCCATAGATAGTTTCAGAATAAGTTCTGACTATGCTGAAAAAGACCAGACATGTCTTTTGGAACTTTAACCATGTAATACACTTATTAGCCCAACAAACTCTTGGGAGGGGAGGGAGGTTGAAGACTGAGTTCCATCACATAGTCAATGACCTTGCCAATCATGCTTATATAATATAACTCCAATAAAATCTCTGGACACTGAAGCTTGGGCTAGTGTGTCCCCCGATCCCACAGGGAGAAGTCATAGCAGCTTCCAATGTGATACTTTCCCAGACTGGGCACTACTTGTCTTTTCTTTTTACTGATTCTAGTTTGTATGTTTTTGTTTGTTTGTTTATTTAGATTTTCGTTTATTTTCACTATAATCAGATTGTACAGTGCTTTCCTGAGTTCTATGGATTTTTCTAGCAAATTGTCAAGCCTTGAGAGGTAGTGTGAGTGTCCAAATTTGCAGCCATTTGGTCACAAGTGCAGGTGGCCTGGGAACCCCTGAGATTGTGGGTGGTATTGAAAGAGAACAAAGTCTTATGGGGGCTGAGTTCTTAAGCTGTGCACTTTGACCTAACTCCAACTAATTAGTGCCAGAATTGCATTGTAGGGCCACTTTACAGGTGTAGAAACTAAGGCATGCAGCATTTGAATAATTTTCCCAAAGTCTTGCAGCTAGTAAGCAGCAGTGTTAAATTAAATCCAAGCTACTATAGGAGGGGAAAAATATTTTTTTCTCTACTCTTCAAAGTTTTTGACCCCTACAAATGGGAACTGCTTAGATGAAAGACAAATTAATAAGAGGAAAAACAAACAGACATTTATTATGTCTGCTTCACATATGTGTGGGAGAAAACTCAGGAAAGAGTAACTTTCCAAGGTAGCTTAGAATTCAGGTTTAAATATGTTCAGCTAAAGACAAAAGAGAAAAGGGTATAGGGAAGGCCACTTATGTGAAGGTGACCAGGAAAAGTTCATGGGTAAGGTTTGTTCTTGTGACTTAATCATCTTTCTTTTCCTGGTACAGAGAAGGAGACATTTTTGCAAATGAAGATTTTCTTCATAAATGTAAATTAATCTCAAAAAAAGGGTAACTTTGGCAACTGGGCACAATGAGATTGGGGAGAGAGGACTTCAGGCATCTCTGGCAGGCAGAATCTGCCCAGAAACTTCCCTACGGGGACTCAGGGAGACAGCGTGAGACTTCTGGACACCCTGAGGAAGGCAAGAGTGGCAGAGATTGGGCAAGTGGTTGCCTGTGTTCGTTGGGTCTAATACTGTTGGCAATTGTGGGTGGGGCAGTGGTGGGACTGCAGGCTGGAAGGGCCTTGCCTGTGAGCTGTTTGGGTTTCTTTTGAACTTGGCGCTGGGTTGAACTGCCTTGGGAGAACTTGGGCAAGAGTGTGAGGGTCTTTGGGTGTTGTCTGGGGCCCCAGAATGGGCCACTGAACCAGATGGAGCTGCCAGTGTTTGGTTGTGGGCTGTGTGGAGCCATTGTGGGAGAACTGCCCTGGCAAGCTTCACCCTCAGGGTCACAGAACAAACATCCAGTGGGAACGAATCTAGTGACTGAGCAGCCTAAAAGTGGGAACTGAGAAGCCTTGCAGCCTTAGCCTTCATGGGCATAGGGTGAGAACAGTTTTGGCACATTGGGTAAGTGGATAGCCACTTAAGGAGTGATCCCAGCCACAAGCGCTTTCCTGGGAAAGCTTCTGCTTAGCCCAAGTTAGCAATTTAAAGTGTCTTCTAAGCAGGCTGAGGAAGATTTAAGCTCTCCACCCTGCCAGGTTTGAGAAATCATTAGAGACACAGGGTCACTCCCTACAAAGATCCAGTAACAACAGAGTGATTCTGCCAGGGTCTGATCTGGGAGAGACACCTCTCCAACTCTGAGGACAGTCATAGACAACAGTGAAAAATAATCATGAGGCGGAATCAACAGAAAAACTCTGGCAATATGAATTATCAGAGTAAATCAACTCTCCCAAGGAATGACAAGGTAGATATAGCACAAAGTCCCTTGCATAAAAAAATGGCTGAGATGTCAGAAGTTGAATTCAGTCTGGATAGCAACTAAGATCAGCGCAGTGGAGGAAAAGATGGAATTAGAATTTCAAGCAGCAATCCAAAAGATGACCCAAAAGATGTCTCAAGAACTGAACGAATTCAAAGACAAAATGACCAAAGATTTTGACACATTGAGACAAGAAGTTGTAGGCCTCAAAGATCTGAGAAATACAGTAGAATCCCTCAGTGACAGGATGGAGCGAGCAGAAGAAAGGATTTCTGACATGGAAGACAAAGCTGTCAAAAGCTCCCAAAGAAGAAGAAAAATGGAAGGCAAAAACAGATCATTCTCTCAGACAGCTCTGGGATAACTTGAAGAAAACCAATATTTGCCTTATAGGGATACCTGAAAACAATGAAGTCGCATCACAAGGCACAGAGTCTCTTCTTTATGAGATTATGAAAGAGAACTTTCCAGACATGCCAAGAGATTCTGAAATTCAGATAGCAGACAGTTTCAGAACCCCAGCATGACCCAATCCAAATAAGACATCCTCCAGGCACATCATAATTAAGTTCA
>CAUYRH010057090.1:0-21724 GCA_963574655.1 Perodicticus potto
CATGATCATAAAGGATGCAATTAAACGATCCATATACTCCATCACTGATGTAATACATAAAGGTTTGTTCACTGGACTCATCTTCATCATCAGAGCCTATCTGTTCCTTTAATACAATTTTTTTTGGCAATGATATTAACTGTAAGTGTGAAGGCTGATGCAACATAACATCTTCCTGGCTCAGCTATGATTCTCACTCCAGAGTCTAATGGAAAGTAGTTGTCCAATGCTGGGTTGATTACACCAGTGACCTCTTTAAATCTAAGCTTCATATCTTCAGATTCAGGAAAGCCACCACCAATATCAAGGAGGTACATGCTGAAACCAACCTCAGCTCCCATGTCAAAGACACAGCAGGCATCACAGATTGCCTGCACGAAGGTCTCAGGATCAGTACGGCCACTTACTACGTGGAAGCTGACACCAATATTTAGCTCTTTTGCCCGTTCCAAAAGAAGTCTACTGGTTTTGAGTGTGGCACCAAATTTAACACTGCATCGACAGACTGCTTTGGAATCATCAGTGGCAATCCTCAAAACCAACTTGGCCATTGGAGGTGCTCTGGCAACTTTCATCAATTCGACTTCACTGTGAAAAGTCATTATCTGGACCCCATTATTGGCAGCATACTTAATTTGACACACTTGTTTACAAGGATTTGCATAGATAACTCTCTCTGGAGGCACCCTGAGACTTTGCACCAATTGTATTTCAGTCTTGCTAGCACAGTCAAATCCTGTCCCAATGGCAGCGAGGGTCTTCACAAAGCCTCTACCGTCATTACATTTGACTGCATAAAAGGGAGTGACACGAGGAAGAGCTTTTAGCCATCTTCAGTGTTTCTTCACAATGTCTCTGAGGTCTGCTACATAGACGGCATCCTTATCATCAGAAGAGGAAACTTCATTGATTTTTTGATCCAGAATGTCCTTGGCAGTAAAACCTTCATCAAGCAAGTGGCAGTCAAACTCTTCGTTACTAGTGTTGTTCATGGTTTCTTGATGTTTCTTTGAAAAACTAAGAGGCGGAATTTAAAGAAATACTTCCAGCTTCTCACAAAGGCAATTCTCCAGGAATTCTGAATCCCAGTGCGTGTGTCTTCCGAGCAACAGTGGAACCGTTCTTAGAGCACCTGGGCACCACAGACCAGCCCCATGGAGAAGCCGGAAAGCCAGAGCCGCAGGAGCACTGGGCCACCCTTGCTGCACCCTGCAGCGCCTGGCTCCTGCCTGCAGGAGACAGCACCCGAGGCGGTGCTGGAGGCCAGGGCGGGGACTTCAGGGACTGACCTCCATATTTTCAATGTCAATAGAAAATGGATTATGGAAAAGCTGTATGTCCTGTTCATGGAGATGAAGCTCTAAATCTAAATTGGAACTCCTTTTGCAACTTTTCCAGTGAATCCACATGTTTTGTTTGGGAAGGCAACCACAGATTTTTCCGCTACCAGATTTTGTGGCCCGGGATGAGTCCGCTGCTAAACAGGACAGGCAGTGGAGGCAAAAACACCTGGCGGGCCGGATAAACGTCCTCGGCGGGCCGCATGTGGCCCGCGGGCCGTAGTTTGAGGACCCCTGCTCTAGTTCATCACATCTTCCTACCCTCCCTCTCAAGGCAACACGGGCAACCCTCCCGCTGGAAACCTTGCAACGGCCTCTCACAATTGTCATCACCTGTCATCTCCACACGTGCTCTTCTATGTGACATTTTCATCTTCTGAGTCCCTTCTCTCCTTTTGGCATCTCTGCAGATCTTAATGTATCACCTATTTAGTTAATTATAACCACCTTCATGTTAATTTTAGCTAGTTTTCATCTATTTAAAATTCCGTTAGGAGGATAGTACACATTTTTTCCTGAGTTTCACAGTCTTATGAAAACATCATAGGAACTGCCCCACTAGAGATATTTCTAGCTATTTAAGAGGTGGATGTGATTATCATTTATTGTTGACAATGAAGATCATGAACCAAAGGTAACGACAAGCTGTTATGTTAGAGAGAAGTGGTTTATAGCAGAATGTCAGTGGAGCCCAGGTGCAGTGGCTCAGGCCTATAATCCTAGCAATTTGGGAGGCCAGGGTGGGAGAATCACTTGAGGCCAGAAGTATAAGACCAGTGTGGGCAACATAGTAAGACCCCTGCATCTGCGAAAAATAGAGAAATTAGCCAGCATGTTACTGTAGCCCAGGCAAAAGAGCAATACCTTGTCTGAAAAATAAAATAAAATAAAGAATGTCAGTGGAAAAGCTTGAACTATCAAGTTGGCCTCATTTTTTAAATCATTGAAATGTTTGATACTTATCTTGTTGAATTTCTGAGATGTTTAAAATAACCAGGAAATAGTATGTATCTCAATGTGTACCAGTGTTGGTTTTCAATTCAATTTTTGTTTGGATTCTGGAAAAATAAGCTTTTTATGAACTCTCTGGCAAATAGATAAAATAAAGTAAGAGCATAAGATTTTCTAGTTAGTATCTAAGTATGGGCTAAACCTGGAAAAGAAAACAAAGGTGCTTAATTGAACTTTGGTTTATTTAAGGCCCTTGTAAAGATCCTTTAAATGAATGCATTAATGGGACAACTCCTCCCCCCCCCACAAATTTGGCCCAGTCCAACCACATATCCAGGGGTGTTTTGTTTTTGATTTTTGACTCAGTTGATGAAAGTTAAATTAGCAGATACCTAATTTGCTACAGGCAATGATTTTCATACACTCTCCATACAAAGAGGGTGCCCCCCTCAAATGTCTACACCTCTTAAGCGATGTTATCTATGGGTGACTTTGTGAAGTTGAATTGAAGGTGCCCTTATTGGTCAAGTGTACCTAGACAGGCTGTGTACATCCATGTCACCTGTCTTTTGTACACTTTTTGGGAAATGACCTATTTTACTTTCAACAAGATCCCTTAACATGGGCACACATGTTTTGGCAGCCCTGGCACCACACAGCGAGGAGTGCTGGTGCTGGTCGCAGTTGTAGTCGTGCTGGGAGAGGTGACAGTGGTGACAACGGGTATAGGCAATGTGTTCTTACTGCTTATTCTGCTCTTTCCACCTCCACTATTTGTTAACCTTCTTATTTGGTCAGATACTGTTGTGGGCACTTAATAAACATTATCTATAAATGCTGCCACAGCAACATAACTAGGCTACTGGTGCTGCCCAAGGGTTTTCAGAAGTGCAAGCTGACAGTCAGAGAGCTTAAGTGACAAACTTGATGCCTCACAGTTCACGACTGGCTCTGTGCTGTGCTGCCGCGGGGTCCCGTCTCAGTTTGTCCACATCATATAAAGTCATGAACTGTACAATAACATGGTGTCTTTTTCCCTGTGAGGCCGGCTTAGAGGTGCTGGAACCACAGTCCTTCACTTGCCTTGTCCTGCCTTTTCCCTTGCTTGTTCTAGCAATCGGCTGTTTAATATCCCTTCTGTCTGATATGTGTGTGTAAATAGCCTGCTCGACACGTGACCACGTGCCAGATAAGCTGGTCACTCGGCCCTTGGGCGGCTGGTATACTCCCAGGTGGCTCTGCCAGTCTTTGACATGGCAGGCTGCTATCCGATGCATTCAGACAATGTCAGCTATTCACGACGGAGAACAAAGGCCCGTACAGAAATGGAGCCCACATTCTTTTCCCAGATAGTAAGGAAGGCTCCGCTATTTAAAGATGCTTACTCCGTGTCTAGCACTTCCCCTTGTGTCATCTAATAGCCTCTGAGTACCGAGATGAAAATAATAGATTGTCACTGGAATTTTCTTGGAGAACTGAATTATGTGAGGACTGAAAGTGACTCCCAGATTTCCCATTTTAAAACGTTGACTCGCAGTTACGGCTTGCAGCCATGCGGGCCCCAGAGCACCATCTCAGTGCTGTCCACCGATGAGCCTCAAAGAACATAAATCAGTTTTAAATATGACTTCATCAAAGCATGATTAGGGTAGCTGCTCTGGAGGGGAGAAACATGAGCACTCATTAAACAAATATAAATATTTGTTATTTGTGCTGTTGATAGCCTCTTTTGCATCAATGAGACCTGTAAACTGCAGGTGCTTCTTTCCTTAACTTGTAGTGAGTATGTGGCTAAGATACCCCGTGGAGTCACGAATTCCTCTGTAACTGATTACATAATGGGCTGGGTGCTAGAGTGCATGTTTGTGGTGCTTCTCTCATTGTGACTTCATGTAGTACTAAAGTGAAGACGGAAAATAAGAAATAGTGCCTCCAAAGTCCTATTATCTTGTCCACTGTCTCACTTCAGATTTGGAAATTGTGCAAGGACTGTAGATGCCAGTGGTGTGCTTTGCCTTTCGAAGTGGGGACCTTTTCAGTCCAAAATTAGGTTATTGTTTGTGGTCTGTCTAGTCTATGAGATTGTATTCTCTTTATCTTTCAGGATTCAAAAGTGGCTTTAAAAAAAAAAATAAAAACATCACAGAAATACCTTTTTCCTTACCTTGAGGGTAGATTGAGAAAAATATCATAATTACTAAACTTTTACACTTAGCCAAAGAGAATTGTGTCATTCAGGACAAACTGAAGATATGAAATTGAAATTGTTATTTTAGTGTTTTTTAGCGTGTTTTAGGAGTGTGTTAAATTTCTGGTTTAACATAAACCAGAAAATTTTTAAATTTTAGCGGTTTTTAGTGTGTTTTAGGAGTATGTTAAATTTCTGAGTAGAAACCTAGCCTCTAATATGTAAATATAGTTAGCAACAGGGTCATGTAGCTTACAAATAAATAAATGCCTTAGAGATGAGTTGGCAGAAAGAAAGTTATTTTTCTGTCTTGTGAAGGAAAGTTTCTTGGTAAGAAAATAAGACAGAATAGGAGGAAGGGCTTTTTCCAGCTGGACCAAGAGGTGGCTGCCCGTTGAAGGGCACTGGTTGCGGAATTCGTGGCTTTGGTGAGATTGGAATCATGGCAGGTCCAGGAAGTGATGCCCAATTCCAGTTTACTGGTATTAAGAAATATTTCAACTCTTACACTGTCACAGATAGAATGAATGGTGTACTGGCCACATATGGAAGTGTTGCTTTGATAATCTTATACTTCAAGTTAAGATCTAAAAAAACTTCAGCTGTGAAAGCAACTTAAATGGATTCTAAACTGTACTTCCTTTGTTAAGTTCCCATGCCTGGAGAAGCTAATGTCTCCTCATAACGTGATATTCATTTTGTACAATAAGTTATGAACCTGGAAAAAACAAGAAAATAAGATGAAATATGTAAAAAAAAAAAAAAAAAAAAGGATTCTATAGACTTCTTTACAACAGAATAAGAATATTGTAGGAAACAGGCATATCAATAGACACCTTTCTTCCTGACTGTGAAACCTGCACTCTTGCTGGATTACTCTGTGATAGGATTGGTCCTTCTATGAGTGGGTCATTCCCATGCAGTGGTACTGGGGGACAACCCAGTTCTGTGTCCATGGATTACATTTACAGATCTAGCCAGTCATTTGGAAACTTGGTGTTTCATAAGCTAATTTGATGACAGCAGTGTTCTTTCCATGTATGGTTCACCTATGTCACAATTACCTGGAAAATTTTGCTATAGAATTCTGACACCCACCTCCTTTCTGGACCATTGAATTATAATGTGGGCTAAGTTTTTGTCAAATTCCTCACGTGCTCTTAAACATTCAATAGTATTTAATATAGCCATATTCTTGGCATAACTATTATTCTTTAATGTTGCTTCTACTATTAGCCTACAGTAAGTAAATATTGAATATATACTGTATATAATTTTTTTGCTATTTAATGGAGAAGATATTGGTTAAATAAACCTTCTATCATGGACCTGTATGGTTAATAATAATAGATATTACATATTAAACATCTGAAAATGTAATGATGACCTCTTGGATGAGGGCCTTTCAAAATCCCTGCTTCTCACAACAGCCTTTGAATGTGCATGATACCATTCCCATTTCCATTTACACATGGTGACAGGTTAGAGAGGATAAGTCTCTTGGACAAGGCCACACTTACAGTAAGAGATGGAATTAGGATTTAATTCTAAATATGATGTAGTTCAAAGCCTATCCTGGAATCACTATGAGTAACTATTAGTTAATTTACAAATTCATAGAAGCGCACAGGCTCCCTGCGCATGCACAGAGCATGGGGTAGGGTTCACCTCTCCTGGCTCTGTCCATCGGGTGTCCCTGTGAAGTGAGCTCCCTGAATTACTGCAGGTGGTGGTCCAGATGATACTTCCAGTGGGCAAATTGCAAGGGTCTGTAATATAGGCCAACTATCTTATAGACATAGAAAACATGGTGGGCAGCAGGTTAAAACCCAGTAAATGTGACAGAGATGGAGTGAAGGAAGCTAGGAGATATTTCATGGATTGCCCACCTCTATCGATTTATTTTGCTTACTGTATGGTTCTTTTAAGGTGGCTTTGCACTCCTATTTTGGCTGAAACAACCCTGTATGATCTCTTAGCCTTTTAGCTAGAGCCCAGCATAGTGTGATACAGTTTCATCTGTAGCTACATTATATCCACTGTGTTATTAACATCAACACTGTTTAATACCTCTTTGATGCCAAACTGCAAAGTGGCTTATAAAATATTCACAACCTAATTGGACTTTTTCTGTGTAGCCATATTTTTGTCAATAGTTTCACATACTCCATTTCCCTGTATTATCAGGATTTTCTTTTTACCCAGCTCACACTGGGGCTCCTGTAATACATTTATATCCTTTCCACATTTCGTCTACATCACCTTTTACCAATCTTATCTGTGTTTGATTCAAGCTTTCTGTGTTCTTTACTCTCTCCAAGAGGACTCATCTCAGAAAATAAGGAGTTTTAGCCATTTCATTAAAGAAAAAGGCAGCCTATACAACTCTGATTAACTTTTTAAGAGTTTTTCCTTCTTCTTTAAATTTCAGGTTAATATGAGAGTACAAATTATGAGGTTACATTGTTTGCGTTTCTTAGGTCAAGTTCAAGTTACCTTCATCTTACCTACTTTCTTTTTTTTTAAATTGGCACATAAGGTCATCAACTTCTCAAATAAAACCCAAGGCTAAATCTTCAGAACTTACTGCTTTTGAGTCAATAAAATTCCTTAAAGAAGCCATGCTAATTATTGAGCACTTAACTGTGTGTCATCTACTGCCCTAAGTTCTTTGCATGGTTTTAGCTCATGAAACCCAAATCAGTCTTCTTTGTTCTACAGGAATAACGGTGCATCTTGGCTTCCTCATTACAGACTTGTCTTCATTCCTAGAAAAGAGCATCTTCGTTAATATTTTATTGTTAGCCCATCAGCCCATCAGCTACGAAATGAGCCAACTTAGGAGTCCTTGGAGAGAGCTGGTGGATGTTTCCCACATTGGTGTTTTCTAAGGTCACCCTTTCATTTTGTGCTTGTCCTTTATGTTAAAAAAAAATCAGTTTTTTGTACGGGGCTTTTGCTACCTTCCCCACCAGGGGCCTGTTCTTAGAGATATATGCTCTTAATCCTTTAGTTTCATTTCCCTCCCTTGAAGTAGAGATTGTAGACCTAATGAATTTGGGAGTTTGTTCAGAGACCTCTATTGGTGAACACTAACTTGACTGGACAGAGCATGAAATAAGTTTTCACACCTCAATATAGCTTTCTTCAAACTAGATTTTGAGATTAAAAAATAGTCGTGTGGGGAAACCTTGATAATTTCAGGTGCTACACACTGATAGTGTGTTACGGGGCCTATCCTGGAGCCTTTACTAAGACCACCGGGGTTCTGCCTATATTAAGAGAGAAGGACAGTTAGCAAGATCATTTTCCCTATTTATATAATGACAAATAGTTGTCATTATTATTGAACTCATTTTTATTGCATCGCTTTCTTGGAAAAGAGATTCTACCGGAGATTGCTTTAAATAGCCACTGAAATTGTGAAAGCAAATACCACTTTAATTATCAAACACCTGAGTGTCAGGAATCAATATATGAGTCTCTTATACTGAATATGTACATGAGGAAAAAATCCTATCATCTCTAAAGATAAACAATGTTCAGCTTTTTAATATTAAATATATCCTAAGAAAGTAGTCTCATTATGTTGTATCAATATTTTACTTTTAGGAGTATTATACATGATCTGTACATTTGTTATGTAACTTATTTCTTATACATTCAAACAGCAACTTTTTTTCTTGGATCTTAATTAAAGTTCATTCACTTTTTGTCTATTATGAACCAGCAATATTCTGTACACTCAATTCTCTCAAAGGACACGGGATGAATCAATGAAATATTTATAAGTACTTTGAGTTCCAGGGAAAGGTCTGATAAAAATATCAAGTTACATTATTGCAGGAAAAACTGAAGCAGGAATCGTTAGGGGGACAATGCTGCATTTTCTGAGGCAGTATCTTACTCATAATGCACCATAATTTAGGATAAAAATTAATTTTTCATTTCTTACATTCTGTATAGCTGAATATTCTCCCTACTTCTTCATAAGCTTAATCATGATTTTTATTTGATTATCAAACCTATTTGGGGCATCAACTATGTGTCAGTCACATAATCGGAGTAGAAAATATTATCATCAATGGAATATTTTCTGTTTTGGAAGATAAGGCACCCATGTTAATAATTAGAAGGCGAAATTGAAAGTTTTGAGTCCCACGAGTTCCATAAAAGAGTTACAGAAATTTGGGTACAGTAAGATCACTTCCAACTACTTCTTAATGTTTCTCCATTGCCAGTCTCATTCACTTAGAAAGCTTTATTTATTTATGTAAAGTTTTACGTGAGAATGTTGAGCTGTATCCCTTATTTCCTCTGTTATACCTTAATTCTCTTCCACGTGTCCAAGGGAGGTCAACCGAATACATACTTTCCTTTCTGCACTCATTCCCATCCTATTTCCCAGACATCACTTTGAACATAGAAGTAATCTCTCTCAAACTCCCCAAGTATTTTTTCCCTTCCACATTTTAAAGGACTTCTGAAATTTTGCCTCCTTTTGCACATTTGCACATTGTACAATTTTGCACATAATCTTCTGGTTTGATCAAAGAAGTAGATGGGGATTATTCTGCTACTCAATAAATACACATTCAATTTCTTCCCTAGATTTCTTGAGACATGTACTCGGTAAATTTGTTTAGTACCTTTTGTGTGCAGGAATATAAGTGAATCTGGAATGCATTTCTCCAAAACTGTTGCCGGAGACAGGCATATAAACGGCAGATTATAATGAAACACGGTCAGGGTTATGGTACTGGTGTTATGTTAGAGGTGTGTTGTGAGGACAGTGAACAGTGCACTTTGCTCTGAGAGGGCTGAAGAGTCGGGCTGTACGGAAGGCAGGAGAAAGTCATAAAGGAAGTGATCAGTCCATACATACGAGGATGTGGACATAGGGAAAAAAAGATACAGAGTTGGATCAGATGTGGTAGAGCCTGTGTTCCCCATCACAATTCCACAGCACAGCAACTAGGCTGAAATAACAGAATGCATGTGAAGTGCTTCCTGCAAGGCTTTATACACAGAAGGTATGAAAGGGAAAAAATACTAGCTATTCTTACTAAAAATACAATATTGCTTACTTCTAATCGTAATATCCCAGTGAGAAATCAGAAGCTGTTGGAAATTTTAAGAAGAGAAATTAGTGACTAGATAGGTACAGAAAAAAGATTCTGGAATCAGTGTAAAATATGGATTGGAGGAAGAAAACAGAGGGGGGAGAAGATCAGTTAGAAATTATAATAATTAATGGCAGATGTGAGAAGTAACTTTTCTGTATCTCAGTTTCCTCATCTGTAAATATTGGGATTATAGTAGAATCTAATTAATTGGATTGACATGAAGATTGAGTTAATCTTTTTAAACCTCTTATAACAGATCCGTGCACTAGTAAGCATTATGTGTTTGTTCAATAACATTCAAATTGATGACTATTGCTTGTCTTTATTTTGCATATTCATGAGTCCTAGATTGTTGTAATTAAGCATGAACTGTGTCTATGTCACATCTTCTGCACAGGGGGTCACAAAGAGCTATTCATTTTGGTTGATTATAGCTATGATAGTATTTGCTTGCTTTTTGTCTATTCAGTCCTATTAAGGTAGAGACAAGTCTCAGTCTCTGAGTCACATACATGACATACCTTGGCTACTCTTCAGCCCAGTATGTCAGAGGTGGCAAAGTCCATCTTGTGCATAGAATGCAGTAGTCATTGTGGTACATCACAGGAGCAAATCTTTTAAAGGTATGTGCATGTGTGATATAAAATGATTTTATTGTCACCAAGGATTCTGTTGGAACTCAGATTTGCTCCCAGACAGAGACTCTGGGCAACACTATTGTAGATTCACTAGTCATAAATCAAATTATAGCTTTTGACAAGGGCTTTGTGATAATTTTCTGGCATGCTGGTCCTAAGTCTGATTTCATAAAGCACTTGTTTCTTCATAAATGATTTTTTCACTTAATTTGGATTATGCAAAGACTTGTCTAGTTGAGTCGAATACTGTGATTTTAAGTGCAAGATCGTTGTGGATTGAGGATAAAATATTGGTGAAAACTATCAGAGAACCTAATGAAGTTCAGTTGGCCTGAAATTCTTTGTGTCAGTCTTGCTTCAACTTTCCATTACCGTTTAGACAGTCTAAACTAGGCTTTCTCATCATCAGCATTATTGACACTTTGGGTCCAATAATCCTTTGTTGTGGGAGGCAGACCTGTTCCTTGCAGGATGTTCAGCAGCGTCCCTTCCCTCTCTTCCCTAGATGCCAGCCCCCCTAGTGGGACAGCTAAAAATTCCTCCATATATTGCAGGTGTATCTTAGTGGGAAGGAGGTAGGACCAAATACCTCTTAATTGAGAACCACTATCATAATGATTAACAGACTCTAAAAAGATAATTTTCCTGAATTGTGCATACAAAATACAGGGTGTCCATAAAGTTTGTGTGCAATTTTAAAATAGTTGGTTGTTTTAAATTGCTGTATAAATTTGCTTATGGTTCATCTTGCCAATTTCACCTTTTTGCTAACCTTCTTTAGGCAATAATCTTACCTTTTGAGGATAGAATGCTAAAAGTATTTTCTTCCAAATCATTTGACTGGCTTATAATACTTTAGAGATCCCATTTGAATAGTTTCTGCCACCTACTTGACTGTGAGGCTAATATCTTTATTTATGATTGAACCATGTGAATACTGTGCTATTTTCAAAAATAAGCCTCTTTTCATTTTACTTTAATTCTTTTGAAAGTTTGTTAAGTCCATTCCGACTGTGTTTGTGATGTCAGGTCCTAGCATGATGTCCAACTGGTATTTATTGACTGTATGGATGTGTGACAAGGTGGATCTTACCCTCAGGTGAATTCCCTATGTGAATATTTGATCTTGACTGAAAGAATTACCTTTCCGTTTCTTTATGAAAGGAATTTGATTTTAATTAAAAAAATAGTGAAATGTCATGTATTCCTCCAAACCTGATGAACAAGTGACCATTTCTAAGATATTTTTCATTATTACTGAAAAAAAATAGAGGTCTAATGGATCTAAAAATATTAACAGAGCTTTAGATACAAAGCCTGCAAAATTCACAAGTGTATACTTCATTTTCCAAACAGGTGAGAATTGTGATAAGCTTCACTCACCCTGACAATGAATGTATGCCCTTATTATTAGACCTTTCCCTATGTGAATATTTGATCTTGACTGTTTCATGGTGATATTTCCCTTTTATAACAGTATTTTCTTCACCCTTTTCATTAGTTCAAAGTACTCACTGATTAAGAAGTCTCCAAGGGCACAATGCATAATTTTTGTCCATATACATTTTTTTTATTAAGTCAAATACACATAGATCATGAATACATTTATGCGTATGTTGGGTACAATGTGTTGATTTTTTTTATACGATCTGGCGTGGTTACATCAAACCAATCAATATCGCTTTCGCCTCATTGACTTGATTATTGTGTTAAGACATTTATGTTCTGCACTTGACAGATTTGACTTGTACCCTGCAATATGCTCCATAGCTGTGGTCCCGCTGTTTACTCTCCCTTTATCAAACCTCCCCTCCCCTCCCTTCCCACTCCATTTCTCTTCCTCATCCTGGGCAATAGTTGTGTTCTATCTTTCATAACAAAGTTATATACATTTTTAATACCTTCATTTTGCAAGACAAAGATGCTAGAATGCACTTCTGCACTATGATTTTCCAATAATCACCCAAACTCACACTGTATTGAGAAAATATAATACTCATGTATTCACACTGGCTTTGCTGATTGTTCACATGTAATATCTCTGTCCCCAAACAGATGGTGAGCTCTCCATAACTAGAAATTATGTCTCACATTTTTTAATACTCCCTAGTGCAAGTGTAGAGCCACGAATCACTCAGAAAATACAGATTTTCTCTCTGAATAATATTATCTTATATGTTTAATTATGCAGAGGTTCCTGGGAAACACATTCTAAAAACTGAGACCGAGTATAGGCACTTAACAGATGTCGTCCAGAGAAATAGCTAATGAGTAAATGAATGCTAGGCTTTGGGATTTTTATTTGTTAATTAATGTGCAGGAATTATTTTCTGTAATTAAGGTGAGGTGGGGTTTGAAGAATTGGTATTCATTCTTCATTGGTATTCATTAATTTTCTAGAAACACAAATGACGTGGCCAGATGGTGTATACTGCTTCCTGTGTCACATTCTGACTCTGTCCTGTCATGATATATGTGTGAAGCGCGTCTGTGGGACCCTGTGGGCCAGTTCTTTGAGCAGGGCCCACGAGTCCAACAGCTGGCCTGACCTAAAGGGTCAGGACCAAGAGAGGATGATGAAGGGAAAACTTCAGCAAAAGAATTGCTGGCAAGTCATGAGGAGGACACCACGGATGACGAGATACGTTGATGGTGTTTTGTCACTGCTTTGACCTCAGCACTTAGAACAGTGTCTGCAACACCGGAAACCTCAGTGGACGTTTGGCAGGTGACTGAGGAGATGGGCAACATGGAAGAACTGGAATTTTCTAGGGGCAGGACTGACTTGTTGAGGGTATTGGAGGGATGAGAAGTATGCTCATACTCACAAGTGACCTTCAGAGGATGACCTTCATTTCCAGTTTCTCCAGACCATTCTGATTTTAGGCTGATCATTGTAGGAAATCCGAGATATTTCTGTACTTAGTGTGTTATTTCTGGCCTTGCAATGTGTTTATGTTTTATTAAATTCTTAATATTGGTATTTCAATGCTTAATACTGGCAATTCAGTGATCTTTGCTTTAAATATAAAAATAAACTATGCTAAGCATATCACCTTGTACTTTATTAAAGTAACCATATTCATGTTTTATTTTTGCTGTCGCATCATCTTATAAAATGTTTTTATTTCCTCCCTTTAACAAATGAGGAGGCAGAAGCTAACCGGATGGAATTGTACAAAATCACTGACACAAGGCAAGAAGTACCTGTCCGAGGACTTCTGCAGGTTTCTTATTTCAAAGTCCATTCACTGTCCATGGCTATCTCAGTGATCAATTCCCATGGTTCTTTTTGTATTTATTGCCCATTAACTGTGGAGCCCTAGGCCTTGCAGGGGATATCAAGGTATACTATCTTCGCATAAAATGGAAGGTCAGATAAAACTTATGAATAATAAATAGTGGTATGAACAAATAGAAAACAAAGCACGAGGGCAGCGCCTGTGGCTCAGTCAGTAAGGCGCCGGCCCCATATACTGAAGGTGGCAGGTTCAAACCCAGCCCCGTCCCAACTGCAACAACAAAAAAAAATAGCTGGGCTTTGTGGTGGGCCCCTCTGGTCCCAGCTACTCGGCTGAGGCAGGAGAATCGCCTAAGCCCAGGAGTTGGAGGTTGCTGTGAGCTGTGTGACGCCACGGCACTCTACCAAGGGTTACAAAGTGAAAATCTGTCTCTAAATAAAAAAAAAAAAAAAGAAAGAAAGAAAATAAAGCACAAACATTAATCAACTTACAGCAGCAACTCAGTCATGCACAGTAATCAAGGATCATAAATTTCTAAAACTTTAGAAATATGTGGCAGGATGTTTCATTGGTTCCTATTTGTCCCATTGTCCCTGACAGTGTTTTACTTAGAGTCCTGGCAGGAAAATAGAATCACTGCAGTTGGCTCAATTGAAGAGATTTAAGGAATGAAATTTTATCAGGACCCAGGAAAGTGGGGAATGATCCTACAGGCATGAGGGATTTGGATGGCGAATGGAAAATAATTAACACACATATACATACTGAGGATTGTATCATTAATTTCTGAAGACTATCTCTCTCTGTGTTTATAATTATGTCTCTGTCTAGACTCTGTATAATACTTTTCAAATAAAGAATGCATGGAACAATTGGAGAGTGAACTGGGTATTATAAAACAATCATTCTTTATAATTGGACCGTGCAGAATTTAGTCTCTCCATGTAAGACTATGTAACATTTAATACCATCTAAAATATGTTTTGTGATCTTTAAAAGAAGAAATAACAAATACCATGTATCTTACAGTGAACATTAGAGCATCACTTAGCGTCTGACAATAGTTATTTCTATGAGCTTATTATTTTTCACAAGCATCCTGCCATTTCATGATCTTGCTGTGTGAAAACACACTTTGTGCCACGCCCTTTCTAATCTTGTCCCTGCTAGGAAGCCTTTCCAAATCCTTAGTGTACAGAGCTATTTTTATATTGTCCGCTGCTTTTGTCAGTGATGGAACGCTTCTGAGCCCCTGAGTTCATTCTATTCACTGCTCAGTGGCCGCTCTCAACATGCAAAAGCCAATCGTGTCAGCAAACTGTGCTTTCTTGGGAGAAGAAACCTCTCTGCTGAAGACCGTAACACCTGGAGCAAAGTCACCTTCAAGAGCGACATGACTGTGTGTTTCACTTTCAGCGTGTGAGAGATTCTGAGAGACTAAATAGAATGTTCTATTTTATATAAAATATATAGTAAGAATGTTTAGTGGAGGGTTTAAAAACACAAGTATCTGGCTGCTCGTTATGTAAATGTGCAGGCTTTCAGTGTTAATCCTACAGTGAAATGTTTCCCATGAATCAGAAAACCTCCATATAAACTCTAGAACACTATCTTGGAAGATGGGACTTTCCCCCACCTTTTTGTTGTAGTTGTTAATTCTGTTTATAAAGAAATTTCCTACAAGCCAGGTAAGAATCTGCTGGTGAAACACATCCAAAATCTTTCCACTATTTTTCTTTTAATTATTTTTACTTGTGAGCTTAAGCGTTAGCTATTCTTTCAGTAAATTTGTATTTTCTTAATCGTCTATTTTATTTGATATGTATTCAACGTTTGTATGAAAATGTTCTCTGAAATGAAGTTTCTCGTGTTCCACACCTTTGGGAATGTAGTTTTTAGTGGTTAATTAACTTTATAGTCTAAAGCATTTGGCATGATTTATGGCATAGAGTAATAAGTGTCTTCTCTTACAACTGGTAGTTTTAGATTCTAGAGTACTGTTTATATAATTTGAAATATATTTCTCAGCTGTCAACTACAAAAGAAGTTACTAGCAGATTTCATGTTATAATGGATATAATTATATGATTATATATTATTATAAGTATGAAATTAGTATACATTACATTCAAATGCAATAAGTCACTGCTAAACATACTAAAATACATAAAATAATCACTAATTTAAAACTCTTAGAAGGATTAAAAACAATTACTAGCCTATGTTAAGTTGTTTTTTCCCAAGGAAACAGAGAATTTATAGGAACATTATAACTGGAGTTAAAACGTTTTTTCCCCAGCTCAGCATTAAGTTTGGCTGAACCTGTGCATGAGAACCCAGTGGTTAGGGAATGAATCCACAAGTCTTGGATGAGGTAACGACTGAGTGGAATGATCTGATGTGGATGGAACTAGTCTAGGGAAGTTTATGAAGACTGTAGGGCATAGCAGAGGAGAAATAAATTCATATCTATATTTATATCTGCCCTATATCCATATTGGCTTCATTTTACATCTGTATTTATATATCTATAACTATATACGGGTGTCTGTATTATCTGATATAAAAATGAAAAGCATTACTATAAGCAAAGGTAAATTTGTAGGACTTGTAAAAGACCCCTGAATTCCTGAGTAACTTCTATTCATTGTACTTGATCTACCTGTTTTATGTAAATCTCATGAAATAGACTAGGTTGGTTTGACTAACTGAAGGATTGGAAATGACCTTCCTAGGACTGAAGAACTAGCAGGTGGCCGGGCTGAGATTCTCCCACAGATCTGTTCGCTGGACTACCAGGGTTGGGTCTCTCACCACCTCCTCCAGCAGAGGAGAAGTGCCTGGCAGTGACCAAAGAAGTCTGTGTGGTCACAGGTCTGCCTGGTCACAGTGGAGGCTGTCGGTCTATTGGTTGGGAGGGGGAGGTACTTGGTGAATTAATAGGAATGGAAATATGTATTGGTTAAAAGGAGGATAAGAAAAAATTAAGGAAAAGTCTTAGAACCCAGGATCAGTGAGTGAATTAGAGTGTGGCAGCTAGCCCCAGTATTGTCCCAGTTCTTACTTGTGCATAAGATTATTTGCACAGAGCCTCTGGTTGTCTATTCCAGGCAGATGTTGCCTCAACAGGATCATTCCTTCAGACTCCTCTCGCCTAATCAGTCACTAGCAGCGGCCTCAAGGCAGCAGGTGAAAGTGACCAAACAAGGGGACACTACGTGATTGCTGTCCCCCACCTCAAAACACACCTAGCCAAGATCTGTGGGCTTCTGTTGAACATATTTACGAGTCACAGAAAATAGCCTTCCTAAATCTGTGATTCAGTTGAATGTCCCCCAATACAGGGAGTTAAAGGATCTGAAACACACATAGTGGAACTCAAACTTCAAGTATATAATTTCCTTGTGAATTGAATAGACGTCACTAGCAGATTTCATGTTATAATGGATATAATTATATGACTATATATTATTGTAAGTATGAAATTAGTATACATTACATTCAAATGCAGTAAGTCCCTGCTAAACATACTAAAATACATAAAATACATAATATTTTGTGAATTGCAAAATATAATTATAAAATCCTCAAGTTTAGATACTGATAGATGGCTATTTAGAGACACAAAGATGTATTATTTTCCTGTTTTAGTAACTTTTAATAGCTAGTAAATAAATTATATTTTTTTTGTTAAAAAGAAGAAAATTAAAAAAAAAAAAAGCTGAGGTAGAAATGGTCATTGTTTCCACAATTATTCTTCATCATTTCAAGCCAGACACAAAGTATTCTATTTGTATATTAAGAGAACACATACAAATTAATAAATATAATCTTACTAATTAAATGGAGTGATCAGATATGTATGGTAAATATTTAGGAATGTAAAAGTTGTCAATTACCATGTTACTGGCAACACACAAATTGAATGGAAGTTAGGAAGTGCTTAAGGGAGACTTAGAGACAGAAGTGTGTCCCCAGGTCACCTCTTTTGTCAATCCTAGTGATGGTTGAAACAAAGGAATCTATAAAAAACTTAAACAGGGATTTGATTTCTTTGTGGCAAAGAACAAGTTCCAAAGCAAGATGTTGTCACATAGGTCTTCATGCCGTCCATCCAAGTCTTCACACCCTCCTTCCTCCCTTCTTCTCCCCCAAAAGAGACTAAGTTGGAGTTTACACAAAGCTCCCACAATATGGCATGTGTAGATTCACGTATATTGTATGTATGTGACTACGTCTCTCTCTCTCACTTACGCACTTTCAAGCATACATATAACCCGTAAGCTGTGGCATTATTTTCTTCACCTTGATGTTCTTGGAATACTGACCTTGCTAGTCTATGCTCCCTTGCCCACATTCTTTTTTTTTTCTTTTTTCATTTCTCATTTAGTTTAGTTGCTGTCATTCTCAAAATCTCTTTGAATATCAAAAGCATGAGGGCTCTATTTTAGTTGCCCCATTTGCTAGCCATCTGTGTCCCATGATGTCGATTGCGATGGGTATGCTGTGACTTGGGTTTCCATCTCTTCCTTCAACAAATTTGACAGCGTTTACTGACGGCCTGTTATGTGCAGGTGCTGCTCCAGTTGAAGTGATATAATCATAACACTTACCCCAGTACAGAAAGACGTGGTAATACTCTCGGAGAGTTTAGGATCTACTCCGTTACTAATAAAAGGACCACACCAATGACTACAAAACTGTATTTGTGGCAGTTGCCCTAGAATAAAGAAATATGGCATTATGAACACAAACCTCAGGGGGCCAGCAGCCGCTTTGCCCTGCCTGAGAGCATAGTTGCTGCTTCTTGACGACCAAAGTGCCCAGACAGAAATCTTACCTCTAGATGGGCAGGGTTTCAATATTTCCATCCCTAGTAGGGGCATGAGAATTGGACTGTACAAACATGTTAAGTATAGATGGTGTATATTATCTGTGGATTCTTTTTCTTTGGGTTAGAAGTAATTAGATATCACTGAAAATATATTGCAATTGTGATTAAAATATACTATTTTTACTATCTTTACCAGTTATCTTGAATAGTTGCTTACATTTTACTTTCAAGTCTTTCCCCCAAATGTTATATTTCTTTGTATTACTCTTCAAAGTCAAATCAATACATCTATCTAGTTACAATAAACGCCCGTTTGAGTGATTCAATCAGTGAGCACAATGTGTGGAGGCTCTGATTGGAAAGGAATCTTGGTGTCCACAGGTCAAAAATGACAGTTTTGGCAAATAAGTGAATAGCGTCTATGATAAGCAATCTTTCTGTATAATAGATAAAGTTCATGAACTTAACTAAAGGTTTTGAGGAAGGGTGGGGAAGAGTGAGGAAGAATTGCCTTTGATAAAATTGTCAATTATAAATTACCATTTGAGTGATTCGAAGGATAGTGCCTTTTTTAACTTAAACACACACACTCTGACCCTTATGTGTATGAATATTTATTGATATGTAGTAATGGAAATATATCTCAGCAATGTTTCAGGTCATAATTAATTTTATATATTGCTTTATCAAATATTAATATGCAAAGTCACGAGGATGTATTACATTTCTAGGATGAATAGTGTGGGAGATCTGGGGATTCCAAGCACATTTTGTAGAAAGATCCTCATTATTTTCAATTTACTCAAAGAGGGAATAATCTAGAGTATGGAGGTCATCTCTGCTGAGTACTACACTATGTTAGATGCTCTGTATTCTACTGTTTTGAAAAATAGTCTCTTTATCCTTCACGTTTCAATCGGTGGACAAGCACACGCTGAGCACCTGCTCCTGTTCAGTTCTGGGCTGTGCACGAGGGAATTATAAGACATAATCCTTGACCTACCGAAGGTTTCCATCTGCTTGGTAAGATAAGGTTCAGGCTTAAGACACAATTAGAGAAAAACACATTGACTATTGATGCAAGGCCAACCCTCTTGTGCTCAGCCATTTATACTCACCACATTCTTTCTTTTTCTATTTTGATTATTGACTCTGGTCCAAGGAAGAAAGTCTATATTTTGAGCAATGGAAAGACACGATACTAGTAAGCAAGGATGTGATCAAAAACAGAATGCACGTGTAAAAATCCGTGCAGAAATAGCAGATTCCTGTAAGGAATCAATGTTTGCTGCAGATTTTGAAAGTATTCTGTAGGGTAAGGGCAAGATGCATTCTGGTATCTGGAAAATGTATTGCTTATTTGCATTTTTACATTCTTCTTTTGCCTATGTTTACCCGTAGCCATTCACAAAGTTATAGAAAACTTTCTTAAGGATTGTGAACTTCTGGCATTCCTGAGCAGGCTTTGCTGTAACTGCAATGCTGTCTGGCCATTAGTAGCCAGTGTATCACGGAGGTGAAATATTTTGATTATTGAAGTTTTGCCCCTACAGGGTGGTTTGTATGTTAGGAGATGGGAAGCTTAGAAACAATCATTCAAATGTATTCAAAGGAAGCCCAGGGCTGATGTATTGTTGACGTTGTTAAGATTAGCCTGTGTCAAAATAATTTATTTTTTTAAAATAAAAATTTGTTACAGATCCTTAATATATACATACACACAATAAAATAAAAATGTAAAAGGCCTGATATAATGTCATTTCAAATAAACACAGGGCAAAAAATTTTCAGAGGCTCATTTTATACATTATTGATATATTAGTGGGACCGGTCTGTTGAGCACGTAAGAACACTCACATTGGGTAATTTCTTCTCTATATTCAACAAGATGGATGAATATGACAAAATTCTCGCCTTTGAGGTAGTTAATAATCTAGGAGTTATGAGTGGCACATTTTCTTTTTATATACCTGTATAATTTATGTACACTTTCAAGTGTACAGTTTGGCGAGTTTTGGCAAACATCTATGTAATCTTATAACTATGACCCTATACAAAACATAAAATATTTCTTTCGTCCAGAAATTTCCCTTATGACTCTTTGTAGTCACCTCTGCCTCCATGCAATTATTCTGATTTTTTTCCCACTATAGACTAGTTTTGCCTATTTCAGAATGTCATATGAATGAAAACATATAGTTATTAAGAAATAATGCTGTGTGAGTCTTATATGATTCTGCTCACTGTCTGCTTTTGTTTAGAATTATTTTTCACAAGTGTTTGTATAGTGAACAGCCGTAGAAACGAAAAATATCTTAGTCCTGGGAAAATGGCAGGTTTATTTTGCAGCTTATTAAACTTACTGTGTCCCTTTGGTGCAAAGATTAATCAGGCCTACTGTCCATGATAATAGACATAGGTTGCCATAACTCCAGATTTCTCTCCTTTAGCACAAACGAGTATTTGTGCTGGTGTGATACTCTGGTTGATCCCATTGATATGAGTCACAAAGTCCTTTGTTTCTTGACCCAAGAATCTTGTGTCTTCTGCTAGCATCTAATGAACGTTATTAACTTGCATATTAAGTAAAATCTCCGATTCAGGATTCTTGACAACTGTCTATATTCTTTTCTGTTTGGCTTCTTTAGCTTAATGTAGTGTTTTTGAGAATCATACATATTATTTCACAAATTAATAATTGGCTCCAATGGCCAGGCGTGGTGGCCCATGCCTATAATCCTAGCACTTGGAAGGCTGTGGTAGGTGGATTACCTGAGCTCACAAGTTCGAGACCAGCCTGAGTCAGGGAGAGACTTTGTCTTTAAAAAAAAAAAAAAAAACTAGCTGAATGTTGTGGCAGATGCCGGTAGGCTCAGCTACTTGGGAGGGCGAGGCAAAAGAGAATCACTTGAGACCAAGAGTTTGAGGTTGCTGTGAGCTATGACTCCACAGTACTCTACTGAAAAAAAAAATTAGCTCCTTTTCATTGCTGAGTTGTACTAATTGCAAGATTGTATCACAGTTGGCTTATCCATTCAAGTGTTGATAGACATTTGGTTCATAGCAGTTTAGAAATCAAGATCAGCTCATTTTCTAAGCAGTAGGTATTAGAACATGTAATCACTGATCCGACTGAGACACTTACAAAGTGTTATTAAAACAGTAGACAGGGTGATTGTGCAGAAGAAAACTTTACGGATGGTTCTAGGCTTGGAATATTATTCATGTGACTAGGGTGCCGTCCTTTCTCCCTCATGCCTAATTAGTGAATAATAATTTAATTAATATGGGTCATGTATGTTTTCCTAATCTTAAGTGAAATGTGACTAAGTTCATCTTTAGGAGATGCTACTATTTTATTGACATATATATTGTACAGTATAATCTATAATGTAAGTAAGCGTG
>CAUYRH010057092.1:0-11542 GCA_963574655.1 Perodicticus potto
ATTTTTCCTCTATTTTATTGATCTTGTTTGCAATCGCAATTCTGAATTCGATTTCTGACATCTCAGCCATCTGTCCATGCATAGGATTGTCATTTGTGTCTGCCAAATTCTTCCTTGGGGGGGGGGGTGATCTATTCTGGTTGTTCATGTTTCCAGAACTTTTCCACTAATTCTGCCCCATATTTATTTTTCACTGTTTGGGTGGGTGAGTAGGTAAGGGGGTTCTAGGAGTAGTGTGTCCACCAAATTGTTCCTTGGGGGGGTTGATCTACTCGGGTTGTTCATGTTTCCAGAGCTTTTCCGCTGATTCCGCCCCATATTTATTTTGCACTGTTTGGCTGGGTGAGCAGGTAAGGATAAGTTGGATTGGGGGTTCTAGGAGTAGTGATTGACCAGTCCTTCCTTTGCCTGTAAGCTGGGACTGGTATTTGTACCTTCTCCCCTAGAGTTTTGCCAACCCGTACTTTGCTACTGCCTGAGAAACTGGGGGCCTTCTTGATGTGGTGGGGTTAAGTGGCTCTGTCTTATCTTCAGCTGTTCTCTGTCTTACCCTAGAGAATAGGTTACTCTGTGTTAGAATCTGAGCTTTTATTTGTATCCTTGGGGTGGCAGGTCACTCCCGCAGGGTTGATGTGCGTTCTTCAACCTTCTCTTTTGGCTCAGTTCCAAACCGTTGGCTTTCATGCTAAATTTCTGTCTTTTAACTCTCCTTCTGGATGGGAGCATCTGCAGAAAGCTGGCTACAGACCGCCATCTTGGCTCCTCCCTCTAAATAGATGATTTTCAAATTTCTTCTGTTTTTCCTAAAATCTTTGTCTGTTTTCTGTTATTTAGAAGTATGTTGATTTGTAGCCCCAATGCAAAATAGTTACTGGTAGATCATCTTGATCTTATGGGAAATTATTTTAGGTTTTATACTTTCAATTCTATTTCAGTTTTCCCTCATGTTCTAAGATGTAACCATTAGCACTAGAATATCACCCTTATTTCTAAAGTGAGGTCCTTGGTTCATTAGAAAGCCTAAGGTATTAACCAAGGTATTATTCAAGTACTCAGCTGGCAGCACTTGAATTCCAAACTATTTCTCCAGTGCAGGCTAGCTGCACTGTAGGTTCAGGAAACTTGTCTATATTGTAAAATAAGGTATCTTCCACCACCATATCAGTGCTATCAGTGCCAGACCAGCATACTGAAAATAAATATTTGTGAGCAAGTGTATGAATGAGTTCCAAGTGAAATAAAATTTTGAAAAAGTAGTTGGAAATGAAAAAATCATATAATGGTTCAGGCCTCATTGGCCTTCTACCTTCTAATATCTAAGTCATTGAGATGGGCTGAAAGTGGCAATGGGAGTTTCTGCTGAACAGAGGACAATGCATGAATCATTATTTCATAGAGGAATTAAAATTAACATTTCCTTAAAAGTCACCATTTGGAAATTATCAAAATTTATTTCTTTACTTGTTGACTTTTATGAAAACATTCTGCATATTTATCACTAGAAATAATGTGCCTCTTGGGTTCAAAGAAGGAAGTAAGTGTGGAAAGATTAAGAATGTGGGATCTAAAAAAAAAAAATGTGTGAGATCAGGCAGCACCTGTGGCTCAAAGAAGTAGGGTGCCAGCCCCATATGCCAGAGGTGGTGGGTTCAAAAACCCAGCCCTGGCCAAAAAAAAAAAGGATTAAGAATGTGGGATCTAAAATCCGACTGCTTCTTTTCCAATCCTGCCATTTAGTAACCTAGCCTTGGAAAAACACTTTATTCTAAAATACTTTCCTTTGTCATACCTTCATACACACACACACACACACACACACACACACACACACACACACACACACCTCCAATGAGGACAACACAATACCCCTATCATACATACAGTGTTCAGAACATTAAACTATATTAAAGAGGTGTGTATGGTGCTCCTCACAGGTAAATGCTAACTAAACATTAGGTACTTTGTGATTATATTTGTTATTCAAAGCTCTGAGGCACCATTCAGGAACACAAGCATGGCCAAGTATGACAATGTTCCTTTTTACCTTCCTAAAAAACTGAGCCATGTACTGGTATTAACAGGCAAGTTGCTCCAGCAGCATATGAACTTCTTTTGAGTTATCTCCATATTAACCTATTTAGTGTCTACTCATTGAGGCTCTAGCATTGACCATGAGTCTACTTCCACTGTCTACTTCAACATGGATTTGACTATTGCCATCATTTCTAGCATCTCTAAGAGCTCCATCTCAGCATCATATATTTATACTTGTAGAAGGAATTAAAATGCTTCCCACATAAATCAGAAAACCTCAATCTGTGACATTCCTACTGTGCAAGTCTTCCCCATGGAGCAGACCTAGCTGCACTTTGGGTCCAGGCAGCAGACTATATGGCAGCACTGTGCCTACACTGAGCAGAGAGAGGTTCCTGAGTCTTCCAACTGAGAGGCTGTGATGAGTTGGACACTACAGAGTTTCTTAGTATTCATTATTAGCATTAACCTTCCATTCTGTTTTATCTCTGAAGCAATGAAAAACAGATGGCTATGGCTGCCCCTAGGATTCTGTCAGAACCACTATATACTGTTCACGGTAGCAGAAAACTTGCACCTCAGAGTGAGGCTAGTTACTTCCTGGAGACTCAGGACTCAGCTTCACCTGCAGCCCCCTCATCCCTGCGTGGAAAGACAAAAGCAAACACAAGTGATATCAATGCAGAATTATTAATATACTTTCCAAACTTATGATACTTCATAAGAAATACCCAAGATGATGTAGGACAGACCAGAAGCTTTGCGTCAGCTCCCTTCCCTTTCTTCCCAATGTCAGCTATGGAACACTCATTCCCCCAGCCTGCAATGACCCCCAACTCACAGCAAACTGGGATCCACAGAAGCCCCAGCAGAGTTCCCAATCTCCTCTCCATGGCTCTTTGCCCACTTACTGGGGTGCCTTCACTTCTCTGGAGGGTGTCCAGACTTGGGTCCAGGCAAATTATGTTCTTACAGTCTAATAGTTTTCTCCAGACTCACTGAGCTCTGTCACACTGACATCAGAGCTTTTCACTATGTTTCTTAACAGGAAGTTCCAAGAATGATGGCTGATCCCAGGCTGAAGGTATAATCTTTCTCAGGGGTGTGTGTGTGTGTGTGTGTGTGTGTGTGTGCACATGCAGTGGATAGGAGGAACAAGGGCTGATAGAGGTGAAGGGAGAAGTTAGGAGAGATATTCCAAACATTCTCAGTCTTTTCTGAAAACTATGTAAAGAGGAACATTTGAAAGTTTGCATGGAGGGTGAGAAGAGGAAGAGGACAACTTGGAGAGAAACAGGGGCCTCATCTAAGTCAGTCGTTCTGCAGAACCACAACTTCAGTGACCTTATTTGTACATATCTACAACTATATATATATATATATATATATATATAATATATATATATATATATATATATACACACACACACACATTTATACTTAAACTATATATTCAAGACTTATAGTTTTACAGAGAATTTGATAATTTACTTACTTGGACTGTCTCACAAATTATTATTCTTTTAGGGTACATATCATTTTTTTAATCCCCCATTGTAGAGAAGTAAATACAAGAAGCTAAAATAGCTTTGCAAAAGCACTACGGATTTATAATTATACATGAACACAGCATATTACAAAAAACAAATAGGGCATGTGTAAGATATTCACCATGATCTCATTCTCCCCTCCTCCCTTCTCTCATCTAATCCTTTTCTCTTACATTCTGCAGACCCAAATGACTGATTCTGCTCTTTGAACATATGTTAAGGGCCACATACTGCCGTTCTAACAAAATGTTCCTCTTTCTTTCCCTAATCTTTCTTTAATTCTCCCCCGTTTCTACTCTCTCTACTTTTCCTGTTTATTTCTTTCATTTCTTTCTATTATTTCTTTCTTAGAGGAGATGTAGGAGAAGCAATTTCATTCAGAGTATTGGAGAAATTTCTAATCAGGGAAGTAAAGAAGTGCATGATACGAATTTTTAGTTATAAAAGTCAGGAAAACAAAAATAGAAAGGGAACCTCAAAGACCCACTTGCCCCTAAACAATTCATTCTCAGGAGTGCTCAAATTTTCCTCTCTGTCATACCGTCACAGCTGATGCCCTCCTCAATCTGATCTAATAATGGATTCTTGTAGGTCTGAGTTCCACCCTCTTGAGATTATATTAAAATGAAAGAGCTGAGTAAATTACAGGAACAGTCAAGAAATAGTTTCCCAGTGTGCTTAGTGATTTGGTTTTATCACGTGCTCTCCAGTTCCTTCTCCTAACTCTTCTTAACCTCCAACTACCCCTTCAGTTTTTCAGATATTCACAAACAGATTCCATTATTTGGAACCTTAAGAAAAGTTTCTCATGCAGACAGAAGCCTCAGTTTAGACTGTTGCAACACTCTCCTATGTCTGGTCACTGATCAGATGGCAATTCTCAAAAACAGCCCCCTCTACTGTCCCACTTGAGCTGATTTACTGAGTGGATTCCAGTCTCCAGTCTGTTGCAGACATTGAGATTTTCTTCTGAATTGTCCTTTCTCCTGAGTCCTGATTCTTTGAAGAGTAAGCCAACCCTGGGTTCTGCACTTAAGCTAAGCACTTTAGTCCTTTCTGCCCTACTCTTCCTTAGAGAACATAAGATCGTACTGAGAATTCTCCAGGCTGAGCCCTTGAGTCACTGAAAGCCTGACATTCAGCAGAAGTTTGTGTTAAGCTCCCCCTGCAGACCCAGGCACTGTGTCACTCACAGCACAAAAGTACTGGGCCGAGTCACTCAAATAGGCTGAGGTTTTCTTCAGGTGAAAGGAGGTTTCACTCTTCTTAAATTCAGCCTGAAAATTTTTGAAACCTGTGATGAAGCTGTTTCCAGATGTGTACTTCAGAAGAAGGTGAAGGCCTTGGTTGGGGTATTGCACATACCAGAAGAGATAAGGTGGAACAGATGAGGAATAATTGCACCTCAGTTCCAGAGGGTCTCCTTCAGAAACAGAGATGTGGTCGTCAGGCTGGGTCACCGACTGGGCTCCGGCTCCTCCTGCAACACCAATGCTGTGTCAGTGAGACCAGGACAGACTTACCCATGAAGAGAAGGTGTCTCTATTCAGAGTCCAGTTGCAATACCAAACTTCTAGGGAACAAGAGAATGAAAGAGTATTTTACTCACTCAGGGAAAAAAGTATCATAAGCACTGATATATGTACCATGCTCATGGCTGAGCAGTGAAGAAGCTGTGGAATCCTTTTTGAAAGTCTTCCCTGACTAGTAAAGAATATATCTAAGGAAACAGCACCCTTGGAACAGCAAGAATATGTATGGTTGGTGCTCCTGAAATCTCTTGCCTCAGCTTGTTCCAGGGATGCTTGAAAGAGTCTCCTCCTTGACTGACTGAAATGGTGTCTAAGTTCTCTTCATATGTCACTGTCTGCAAAGAACTCCTTTGGTCACCTCAAGCAGCTTTGTGAAGGAGGAGCAAGGAACAACGCAGTTCTTCAACTGAGTCCTGCTTGAAGCAACTTTGCCACCTGGAGGCCAAACACAGAATAGCTCTCTCATGAGCCTTGCCATGCTTGCCAATTCAGAACTCAATGAAGAGGGACTCAGAAAGGAGTAAACTGGGTGAACTTCTAACACCAATTGACTCAAGAATAGTCTTCCTTTCAGTGGAAACCATATGTGGTCATAATGCCCATAGATGCACAATTTTTGCTTTCCTTATGATTTCATAGGCATGACAAGATTTGTGATTGTGTGGACATTTTCTCCTCCCCTAATATATGAGTGTATAGTCCCTAGTATTCACCCCAGGAATCAAGACACATACAGAGAAGAACTGAGAGATTTCACAGAAAAGTTGATGGGACAAGTACAATCGTCTGAATGATTATTCATTACAAACTTTATAGAAGACATCAGAATTATCCATGTGGTGCAGGAAATTAAAGTAGATTGACTCAGGCTCAGTTTTGGTTATGTTACTGAATGGCAACTCAGAATCAAGCATCAGACGATTAAAACACAAGGAAAAGAAAAAGTACTTAGTTGTGGCTAATAGAAGAAAAGCCCAAAGAAAAGGAAGGAAGGGAATGAAAGAGAGGTGAGACACAGAAGGAAGGGAGGGAAGGAGGAAAGGAAGTAAGGAGAGGAGAGGAGAAGAAGAGGGAGGAAATTATCAATCACTCTTATACCTTCCCAGAAAATCATCAATTCAAGGAAAGCAAAACCATCACAGGAAACTCCCCACACAATCAGGAAAAGGTTAGATGAGGAAGGAATGAATGTAGCACAAGATGACTCTATGGGGAGAGGTGTACCTTGGTATCCAGGCAGGGGCAAGTTTTCAAATGGAGAAGATGACGGTGTACATAGTATTCTCAGGAAAACCAGGACAACTTCTCTGCCCCAAACATGTTTTTCTAGACCTATCTTCTCTGAAAAGATTAAAATTGTATTTCAGGGACAAAGACCATTACTCTAAAAATAATTTTTTTAAGTTGTTGCTTAAATGAAACTTCATTACTATATAAATAGAAGTTTTAACTTTTTTGCTAAAAGCAGGTTTTTGGATATAGAAGATGAAATTATAATACTGATCCAGCTCATGCAACAAAAGCCAAAGTAAAGTAGTTTAACAAGGTAGGACAGTATTTTTTCTCCTGTTACAGTTCAAATATTGGGAGTTCATGGGAGACATACAGGTTCTATACTAATAGGGGCCTCACCCTCTAGTTGATATTCCACCCTCAGCAGTCACTTTTATTTGCAGTCCAAGGCATATTTTTACAAACAACAATAAGCCTTACTATTTTCTCATTTTCATTATTAGAGAATGAGGCACAGAGCTTATAGATGGCATGTTCAATGTCACATAGTTACTTAGAGGAAGAATCAGAAAAAACTTATGCTACCTAATTCTTAATTCAAGTCTTTTTTCCACAGAGTTCTTGAAGTAGGATAAAAGGAAAACAAAAAATGAATATTATGAAGATAAATTCTATGGAATTTGTAGTTTTGCCTGAAACCTGTCTTCTTACAAGGAGTATTTTCCAACAAACAGGAAAATAGACTTCTAGCTTAACTTTTTAAAGTTGAAACAGGCAGTGGAGGCAAGATGGCCAAATGGAGCCAACTTTCCACAGAGGCTCCTGCCTAGAAGTTAAGGGACATAAGTCTAGCAAGTAAGCCAATGGTTTGGAGCTGAGGCAAGAGAGAAGGTTGAAGAATGCACATCAACCCTGCTCAGGCAAGCTGAGACCCCAAGGAAACAAATAATAGGTACAAAATCCATTGCCAAGTGGACAGGAGTTCCCTTCCCCATGAGAATGGCTCGCAGTATACTCCATACAAATAAGCAAGCAGAGTTCAGATCCCCTATTTTATCCCACGGGAAAGACCTTCTAAAAACTGGAGAGGACTTACGAGTGTGCCATGGCACACTCCCAACAGGCATAAAACTGTATAAAGCTGTATATATTCTCTACTTTCAGTTCTGGACTCCCATAGCTCCCCTCCACTCTCACCCCAAGGTCTGGAGGCATGTCCCCCATGGAGTCCAGATTCTTGGGCATTTTCTCGAGAGATGTGTACTGTTGCTAGTCTGTGCTGCTTGTGCAGCACAGGAGTAAGGAGAAGACAGTGAACTGAGGCTGAGGGAACCCTACAGGAGAGGGAAAGGCAGTGCCCCATGGCACAGAGCAGCAGCAGCAGCAGCGAAAACAATAAGGCTCACACCCCTGGGGATATTTTGAAGAGACACTCCCTGCCTTTCTGGGCAACCAGAGGAAGCTGAGCATCTTCTCCGGTGGCAGCCACTGGTGTAACATATCTGGAATGGAAACACAGGCCCCATGAGTAAAGGGTATGCCTGAAGTGGTACCTGCCTGGGTGGAGTCAGCGGGGACTCAGGCAGAGATGGCATACTCCCAGGGAGGGACTGACCCAGAACTGCTTTAGTGAGCCTAAGGTGCACCCAGCCCTCAGGGGATCATAGTGGAGACAAAAGCAGGTGAGAAACTGAAAGCTGAGTGTGAGCCCTAACCACACCCACACCAACACAGACTGTAGCCGAGAAGATACCCCAGCTCTAGGCGGCAGCACAGACCAGGGCTGAATTACAGTTTCTGTGAACTCAAACAGCATCTCATCTGCAGGGAAATATAGCCAGGACAGAAACAATTTCTGCAAAATTGCTCTGTTCTGTCAGCAACATCGATCAGGGGCAGGTCTGGAACTAAGTGAACCACCCCAGCCTCCATTAAGCACCCAAGGTTGTCAAGCCTCAGCTCTCCCTGCAGGATAGTGGCAGAGACCCCGTGGCCTGGCCAAGGAGACATAGCTCTCCCTGTGACTCAGGCAAGTGCAAACCCCTGGAGTATCGGCTCATCAGAGGGAACTGGGTCACAGCCCTGCGGGGTTACCAGTGACTGGGTGTGACAGAGGTGCAAGGTGGGGAAGGAGGCATCAATCTTCCCAGACTAATTCACTTGCTGGATGGGTCTTTCTGCCCTCACAGAGCACTGGAGCTAATCATACTTGAGCTGCCAACAGACCCCTGCTATTTAGTTGTTGGAAACCTTTTAAACTCTCCCACTTGAGACCAGTATTGACTGGGACAATTGATTTGGATCTCTTGAACTGGGCCAATCACCCAAGGACTATCCAAAGTAGTATCATGGGTAGGTGGTTGTGGGAAGGTTTTATTTTCCTTTTCTAGTTGTTGCCTCTGGGGGGCAGGATGACTTAATCACTGGTATTTCTCCACAGCTGAGACTTCAACCCAGAGTAACTAATTCACTAGGGTAGGACAGAGACAAGCTGAAATCAAGACAGAGGCACTTAGCCTCACCACACCAAGCAGGTCCTCAGTGTCTCAAGCTATAGCACTGTATAGGTCCTTTGCAAAGCTCTAAGGGAAAAGGCACAAACACCAGTCCCAGCACTTGGGCAAAAGGCTGGTTAATCACTACTCCAGGAGCTCCCCAACACAACTTCACCTTATCTGATCACCTAGTCAAATAGCATAAAATAATCATGGGGCAGAATCAGTGGGAAAACTCTGATAACATAATAACCAGAGTAGATCAACTCCCCCAAGGAGCGACATGGCAGACACACCAGAAGATCACAATCATAAACAGATGGCTGAGATCAGAATTTGAATTTAGAATTTGGGTGGCAAATCAGATTAACAGAATGGAGGTAAAGTTGAAAAGAGAAATTCTGGGAGTAATTCAAAAGTTGTCTCAAGAGTTCAAAGAATTCAAACACAAAATCACCAAAGATTTTGACACATTGAGACAAGAATTTTCAGCCCTCAAAGATCTGAGAAATACAGTAGAATCCTCAGTAACAGAATGGAGCAGGCATAAGAAAGGATTTCTGACGTTGAAGACAAAGCTTTTGAATGCTCCACAGCACTCAAAGAAAAAGAGGAGTGGAGAGCAAAAATGGATCATTCTCTCAGAGAGATCTGGGATAACTCAAAGAAAACTAATATTCACCTTATAGGAATTCCTGAAGGCAACAAGGTGGCTTTGAAAGGCACAGAGCCTCTTCTTCATGAGATAATGAGTGAGAATTTTCCAGACATGCCAAGAGGTTCTGAAATTCAGATAGCAGACAGTTTCAGAACCCCAACACAACTCAACCCAAATAAGACATAACCTACACACATTATAATCAACTTCACCAAAGGTAAAATGAAAGAGAAAATTCTGCAAGCAACCAGATGGAGGAAAACCATAACCTACAAGGGGAAGAAAATTAGAATGACTGCAGATCTCTCTGCTCAAACCTTTCACACTAGAAGATGGTGGTCATCAACTTTTAATCTCCTAAAACAAATAACTTTCACCCAGGATCCTGTATACAGCAAAACTGAGTTTCATTTATGATGGAGAAATTAAATACTTTAATGACATTCACATGTTGAAGAAATTTGCCATAACTAAACCAGCTCTCCAGGATATTCTCAGACCTATCCTCCATAATGACCAGTGCAATCCTCCACCACAAAAGTAAACTTACTCAGAAACTTTTGATCAAATTCCAAATTCCATAGTGGCAAAAGGATTAAAAATGTCCACTGGACTTTTGAAAAACTCAATACCCAAAATTCTACCAGGATTATCAATATTCACAATTAATGTGAATGGCTGAAATTGTCCTCTAAAAAGGCACAGGTGGGCAGACTGGATACAAAAACTCAGGCCAGATATCTGTTGAATACAAGAATCTCATCTTACCTTAAAAGATAAATATAGACTCGGGGTGAAGGGATAGTCATCTATATTCCTGGCAAATGGAAAGCAGATAAAAGTAGGTACTCCAATTATATTCGCAAGATACAATAGGCTTTAAATCAACCAAATTAAGGAAAGATAATGATGATCACTTCATACTTGTTAAGGGCAACACTCAACATGATGAGATTTCAATTATTAACATTTATTCACCCAACCAGAATGCACCTCAATGTATAAGAGAGACTCTAACAGACATGAGCAACTTGATTTCCTCCAGCTCCATAGCAGTCAGAGATTTTAACACTCCTTTGGCAGTGTTGGATAGATCCTCCAAAAAGAAGCTAAGCAAAAAAATAGTACACATAAATTTAACCATTCAACAGTTGGATCTAACAGACATCTACAGAACATTTCATCCTAACAAACTGAATACACATTCTTCTCATCAGCCCATGGAACATACTCCAAAATTGATCACATCTTACTTAGGTCCCAAGTCTAACCTCAGAAAATGTAAAAGAATAGAAATTATTCCTTGCATCTTCTCAGACGATCATGGAATAAAAGTTGAACTCAATAACAACAGAATCTGCATACTCATACAAAAACATGGAAACTAAATAACCTTATGCTGAAGAATAGCTGAGTCATAGACAAGTTTAAGAAAGAAATTACCAAATTTTTGGAACAAAATGACAATGAAGACATGAATTATCAGAACCTCTGGGATACCACAAAGGCAGTCCTCCAACGGAAATTTATAGCACTGCAAGCCTTCTTCAAGAGAACAGAAAGAGAGGAAGTTAACAATTTAATGCAACATCTCAAGCAACTGGGAAAGGAAGAACATTCCAATTCCAAACCCAGCAGAAGAAAAGAAATAACCAAAATCAGAGTAGAATTAAATGAAATTGAAAACAAAAGAATTATACAACAGATCAATAAATCAAAAAGTTGGTTCTTTGAAAAGGTCCATAAAATAGATAAACCTTTGGCTAACCTAGCCAGGAAAAAAAGTGTAAAATCTCTAATTTCATCAATCAGAAATGGTAAAGACAAAATAACAACAGACTCCTCAGAAATTCAAAAAATCTTAATGAATATTACAAGACACTTTATTCTCAGAAACATAAAAATCTGAAGAAAATTGACCAATACTTACAAGCACACCACCTTCCAAGACTTAGCCAGAATGAAGTGGAAATGTTGAACAGGCCTATATCAAGTTCTGAAATAGCATCAATAATACAAAATCTCCCTGAAAAGAAAATC
>CAUYRH010057094.1:0-17091 GCA_963574655.1 Perodicticus potto
ACAATGTGCTGGCTTCATATACAATCTGAAATATTTTCATCCAACTGTTCGACATAACCTTCATGGGATTTTCTTGTTTATTGTATGAAAACATTTGTATTCTGAATTTAGTAAGTTTCACCTGTACCCTTCTAAGATGCACCATAAGTGTGGAGTCTTACTTTGTGCCCTAGCTGGAGCTCCACGGCATCACCATAGTTCACAGCAAACTCAAACTCCTCAGTTCAAGTAATCCTTCTGTCTCAGCCTCCTGTGTAGCTGGGACTATAAGTTCCCACCACAATGCCTGGCTAATTTCTCTATTTTTAGTAGAGATGAGGTTTCATTCTTGGTCCGTCTGGTCTCTAACTCCTCAGCTCAAGGGATTCTCCCACTTCAGCTTCTCACAGTGCTAAGATTACAGCACTAAGATTAGAGCCACTGCACCTGGCCATCCAGTTATAATACTTCTTGAGTGTCTATTATCACTGTATTATGATGATAGCAGAAAAGCAAGACAGATGTGCGAGCTAAGTTTTCTAGCTTGTTCGGGAATTCTGCACTCATATCTAAGGAATTCTTCCAGCTATGGTGTGGATATGCAACAGAAAGAGCAAAAGTGGAGCTGGGCAGCCCCGTGAGGAGGTGGAAGGAATCACTCAGTAAAGTGCAGCACTCGTGGCTACACTGAGGTATTGCCCTGGCAGTTGGCAACTATCACCCATCTCTCCTCTTCTGTCTATGCAAGGAAGTCATTGCTCCGATGTTATAATATTCCTACCCGTCTGACTTACTCTACTATGTGTATTTTTCCTCATATTTCAGTCCTATGTTTATATCCCCCGTTCCAATCATACTCCTGTGTCTCTGTCCTTGGCCTCACCAGCCAGGGCTTGGACTGGGTCTTGTGCCAGTGACACCACATTCTTTGGGCTATATGAATTAGCTGATCCCCCAATCAGAGACTTAGATCTTAGATTCTTCTTCACTCTCCAACCTACACCTTCATGACAAAGATCTCTGAGTTGTGATACAGAACAGGGTGCTATTAACTACTAAAACTCTCCCTTTCCTTACTGGAAGAGCAACTGGACATCAAAGCCCTTAGGAATTTGTATTTTGAGTCTTATATCCTCCTGTGAGGCTTGTGTTCACCATTTCCCTTTTGTGATACATTCACCACTGATGCATCTAATCTGCCCTGTGTTGCACAATCTTGTACCATTTCTCCATTTCACTTCCTGTCTTGTTTTTAATCTTCATCTGTCTTCATGGATCCCAGCTTGTCTTCTTTTTCTTGGCTCTCCCCCAGAACAACCTCTGTGGCAGATTTCAATCTCTTTTCAATTTCTGTTACTGCAAGGGCTTGCCCTGGAGGTGGCTATTAGTGCATTAACCTCTCCTCTGCTTCTTTCGACCTTGTGGGGGGCGGGTAGAGGACAGTCTGGAGGGCAGAGAGGAGGCTGACTTTGAGCACGTCCAGGCAGTTATTTGAGGACTGAGAACCCAACCAATAAACCAGCTTAGGCTTTTTCTTTTTTTAACAATTCAAATGATCTTGTCTCTGTGGCTCCACTCACATCTCTGTTAAACCCTACACCAAAATGATGCTAGAATTATTGTTGTCTAACAGCAGAATTGTGTTTTGCCTGCTTTTATATCTCGAAGTCATCATAACCTATAGTCTTTGGTTAAGTGATATCTTTTCATGAAGAGATAAAGAAAAGTCTTTCCTATAAGTTTTTGAGGGAACTAAGATCATAGGCAGGTTTAGCAAGTCTGCCCTGTGAGAGAGTGGAAAGGACAGAGTGGGAGGCACAGATTGCCCGGGAATGTCAGGGAGCATTGGGTAGCCAGACAGGGGGCGCCAGGTCTCCACTAAAGCTAGTAAACAGAGCAAGTGCATGCTGGGGCGTGATGCAATTGAAAACAAAGAGTAGGAAAATACTTGTCTTTGGCTTTTCTATGATTCAGAAGAAAGCAAGCTGCATAGATTCAGGAGCAGAAACAAAGGAGTCACAGTTATATAAGGTATAAATTTAAAATTTGTAAAGAGACCCCAAAATTATTCAAAAACTTGAACCAACAGTTAGGGTAGTCATATCCTAAGATACCAAAGAACAAGAGGCCCATGTATTGCCTTGTCTAACCTCTGCTGCCTCTCAGGCGTCCAGTCCTAAGCATCTGTGTGCAGTGGGGAAAAATACGGGCATTTGAACTGACCCCAAATACAGTTCCCTTTATAAATTGTGGGACCTGTCTCTGAGCTCTAGTCTGCTCATCAGTAAATAAAGCTACTATCTGCCACAGAGGTAGATGATATGGGAATTCATTAAGATAAATTTAAACCTGCTAAAAGTAATATGCTTGATCAGAATTATTTTGTTTTTACTAACTTGGTTCAACTTATGTCTTTCTTAAACAGTGATTTTTAAAACTATGATTAAAATGCTGTATTATTTCCCAAGAAGCAAATTTCAATGATAGCAATTAGGTTCACCAGGAATTTCTTTCTTACACCCAGCCCAAATCCTCATTACTACAGCTTTTGCTTGCTAGCTCGATAGCAGCTTCTGGAATCATCAAAAGGGGATTGACCCATGAATTTAGATCCTTGAACTAGGTCACCAAATATGTGATCCAGAGAGACATTAAACTTGAATCTCCCATGGATTTTAATTCTCCTAGAGACCATTCTCCCTCTGAGAATTCATTGTAGGTGGGTGGAAATGCTTTTCTCTGGCTTCTTTTGAAAATGAGGGCAGCAATAAGTATATAGCTAGATAATCATAACCTACTATCATAGAGAGTTATTTTGATTGTCCTTCATGATAAGAGGCAGACCATACCCACAATGGACTATACAAATAATTTCATATGTTCTTTGAAGTAATTAAAACAGATCAAACTTGTCTCCTACAACTCTTTTTGCAAAGATTCTAAGGCTTTCTCCCAGCAGAAGACAGTAGGATCAATGTGGCTTTAAACTAAGGAGCATTCTACCTCCCTTTGTGGGCACAGGATGCTGTGATTTTGTATTTGCTAAGCCTCCCTATCAGGCAGCCATATTTGACAGCGGGTGTCTCAAAATGGATGTGTTTTAACAAGTGCCTTCAGCCTTGTGCTATCAAGATTGCTCAGTGAATTTAAGGGAAAACATGCATTACAGAGGTAATTTTATACTTGCTATGGTTAATAATCTTTAATAGTGTACAGTCACATTTTTTCTTACTTTCATATCAGCAGACAAACTGTGGGGAATACTAAGTAGTTAGACTCACCATTATTATTGCAATCCATCTGATTCTTTTCCTTGTAAATGAATCTTTAATTAGTTTAGATGCCACTGTGCTGGTGCTCACACAGTGCGGCTCTTAAATAGAAAGGTCCTGAAATATAAAACAAATAATAATCTCCAGCTTTCCCTTGCTGTTCCATGGCATAATGGAGGTGGACTTTACTTGCCTCTAAGATTACATCTGGGCTCCATGATGAATAAGAGTGAACCATTTAGCTTTTTAAATAGTGAACTAGTGAATACAAAGGAAAGCATGTGAATGAGCCATCACGGAACATGCTGATTTCAGCCAAATGGGGCAACTTCCTGGCTTGTTTTTCTGTGTGCCAAATCCTCTTCAAGTCTGTGAACATAGGCTTATAAGTAGGCAGAAGTGGACCCCAATAGGCATGTTGATTTCAAGGAAGTGTGTATTTACATGGCACTCCATGGAGACAAATCACCGCCCAGGTCCAGGTATTGATTCACTCATTATAGGCAGAGAGGTATGTATATATATATAAATTTCTCCACCTCTGCAAGTGAGAAAAGAGTTGGACAGTTGGCACGTCAGAAACAGCAGAGGATTCCTAGGGTTTGAACATCAGCCCTCAATAAATTTTGGTGTCCTTTTTTCTCTCTCTGCTAAAAAGGAAAAGGATGATTATGGTGAAGGAAGTGATAGTAAAATAGGAATAGAACACTAACACAACAAGGGTTAAAGATAAAGATTTAATTTTTTTAAAGATATAATCTAGGCCGAAGACAATCTTGAGATTGTAATTTAGGCAGTTTGACTTTGAGTGATTTAAGTGTAAAAATGGGGAGGAATTGTGTGTTTGTTTATCCACAAAATATGGACAGAATGCAGAGCTGTTCCAGGCTCTGTACTGATGTGGGGGCAGGGGCTGGCAGAGCAGGCATCAGGGTGCTTCCTCAGAAGCTGGAGGAGCAGGTCAGAGGCTGACGGAGCAGGCATCTCAGGGTGCTTCTGCAGAGGCTGGAGGAGCAGGTCAGAGGCTGACGGAGCAGGCATCTCAGGATGCTTCTGCAGAGGCTGGAGGAGCAGGACAGAGGCTGACGGAGCAGGCATCAGGGTGCTTCTGCACAGGCTGGAGGAACAGGCATCCCACAGTGCTTCTGCAGAGGTGTCCTGTGCTAATCCACAAACCTTGCTAGCTGCAGGATACTTGGTTCTTAGGCGAATGTCCCTCTCTACAAATTGCAATGTGTATCTGCACAAATGATGTATTTCCTTGTGAGGACTGCACTTGATTTGGGCTTGATTTATCTTCCCTTCACTGGAGAGACAAGTAAGATAGCAAAGTTTTTCCCAGTCTTGATATCCACTAGGAACTTTCTGACAGTATACAATTAGTAAGTGGAAGGATCTGCACAATGCATCTTCTCCCACTGGTGTGAGTTTAACACTTGAATGGGAATAAAGAAGGAAAAAGGAAAATACACAGACATACACACACACACACACATAAACAAAAACCACAAAATGGGCTCGTGGCAGAGAGCATCACTGACAAGAGATAGGTTAAAAGAAATCTGTGTGCATGTGTGTAAAATGTATCTCAGAAGGTGATCTATCAAATAGCTGGTCCAGAAAAGATACTACTCATTTAGTGTTTAATAGCAATTAATGCCTTTAAAATAGGATTAATGAATGAAATATGTAATACAATTTTCTATAGCTACAAGAAAAAGCTAGAAACCCAGTTTAACAAAAAAGGCATTTGAAATGCAGTTTCAAAAAGGAAAATCCAAATAAGTAACAAACATATAAACAGTATTCTTTGAGTTAACCAAAAATAAGATAAAAGTGCACTAATGTAATTAGATGCCACATTCTGCAATCACATTGGTAAAAAATTAGAAAGACAAGTAATGATACAGTCTGTGAAGGTGAGGGGAGCTGAGGACACTTGTGCAATGCTTGTGGGTGAGAAATTTAATACAGATACTCCAGACCAAGTTTTACTAATTATGCTCAGAACCCATGGCCCAACAAGTCCACTTCTGAAAATGAAACCCAATTATATGTTGGAAGTCTATGATGGAGCTTGAACAAAGATAATTACATTGTGTTTGTGGCCAGCTCAAGGCAATCTAGAGAGTGGATAATTAATATATTGTAGTTACAAGAATCACCGTGGGATAGGCTGTAGCATTTAGAAGCAATCATCTCAATGTACATAGTATGACATTCACACTTCTGAAACACAATAATGTATGAAAACGTGCAAATCAGAACATGTCCCACAGTCAGTATCATTTAGATAAATTACATACTCAAAAAGCTACCATTTCTTTGCAAGTTTTTTGTGTGTCCAGACACATGTTAAGCACCTTAGCTTAGGTGCTGATGGGATAGCAGAGGAATAGGAGTGGAGACCAGGGTAAATGAGAAAAAAGTCAAGAATGGTATGTGATATAGACATGTGTGGATCGTGTCCCAAGAACCAAAAAATATGATCAGATCAGCCTCTGCCTCTAAGACAAAGAAGGAGTGAAGCAGATACCCAACTCATAAAGCTTGAGAGTTAAACAAGCTCCTCATCACAATCACTGGGGTTTATGACATTCATTGTAAGGGGCACAGAGAGAAACAGCCAACTATTTGTGCAGTTTCAGCCACTATGCTACAAAGTGAAGAAAGCAGGCACCCCAGCAGCCTGTAGATCTAGCCCCCAGTCACTGGTCTGTCCACCCTGCCCTGCCCCTGCCTGCTGCTGTTCTCAGGAGCTGCACACTACCTACCTTCGTGACTACTGTGCCTGCTGCTACTGAATCTGGTTTGTGCTTTAGATTGAGAGTCCCTAAGAGATACTCAGACTGGCGTGATCCCATCACCTCAAATTATCTGTGTCTTGACAAGCAACCACATAGTCTAATAAATCAGGAGTTATGACTAGCTTCTTCTCCTCCTGCTGTCCTACAATTTGAGCTGATTGAAAACTTCCAAAGACCTGTCTTTACTTCACAGTTGCAAAGCGACTGCATTTGTTTCATGTTTCGTCATTACTGCAAAATCTGTGGTCAGTGTGTTGAGATGGAGCTCATGGCAGAAAAAGCATAAGTAAATACATCTAAAGTTTGCATGCCCGAGCTAGATGATGGTGCTCTTGTGCTTGTTAGAAGCCATAGGCCATGGCAGGAGGATTGCTTGAGCTCAGGAGTTAGAGAACAGCCTGAGCAAGAGTGAGACCCCATCTGTACTACAAATAGCCATGCGTCCTGCTACTCAGGAGGCTGAGGCATGAAAGTCACTTCAACCCAGGAGTCTGAGTTTGCTGTGAGATAGGCTGATACCAAACACTCTGGGTAACAGAGGGAGACCCTGTGTAAAAAAAAAAACAAAAGCCAATTTTGCAAACATGACAGATTATGATACTGGAGATTCAGGATGAAGTAGTTAAGGAGAAAGGAGGTTTGACAAATTCCCTAGTGTTTTACTGGCAGTGAAATGGCAAGACTGGACTCTGGGTACAGGAACAGCATCTTTCAACCTCCTCTCTCTCGAGAAATCGTTTAGCCTCAAGTAACCTTCATCAGTTAGCATCTTCCATCCTTCTGAAAGTTGCTGTATCTCTGCTTCACCAAGAATGCACTCTTTGTTCTTTAGTTTTATTTGCTTGTTTGTTTATTTGTTTACTTTCATTTCAAAATATGTGGGGGCAGCCATGTTTTCGGTCACATGGATCACTTTTGTGATGCCTGAGTCAAGGTTATGAGTGTGCCCATCATTCGGACAGTGCTCATGTACCTGGTGGGTAGGTTTTGCCTATTCCCGTGGCCCCTTCCTCTCCTCCTCTGCATGGTTTCCACTGATTTTACCTTCGCTCTGTGTGTGCTGATCACATAGTTCCAATTTATTAGGAAGTAATGCGGTATTTGTTTTTTCGTTCTTTAGATGCTGCCCTTAAGATAATGATCTCTGATTCCACCCAAATTGTTACAAAGGCCTTAATTCCTCCTTCCTCATGGCTGCACAGTATTCTCTAGTTTGCATACACCACATGTTGTTAATCCACTCATTGACGGGTCCTTGGATTGATTACACATTTAGCAATTGTGAATTGTGCTACAATAAACATTCAAGTGCAGGTGTCTTTTTGATAACTTCCTTTCTTTAAGTCAATACTTAGTCATGGGAATGCTGGAATGGTAGGTCTATCTTTAGTCCATTCAGGAATCTCAAAACTGGTTTCCATAGAGGTTGTACTAATTTGAAGTCTCACAGTGTATGGGGATTCCTCTTTTTCTGCATCCATGGCGGCATCTGTTGTTTTTGTACTTTTAAATAAAAACCATTCTAACTGGAGTAAAGTAATTTCTCATTGTGGTTTTAATTTGTATTTACCAGGTGATTAGTGATGTTGAGCAATTTTTCATATATTTACTAGCCATTTGTCTATCTTCTTTTGAAAAGCTTCTGTTCATATGTTTTGCACAATACTTAAAAGAGTTGTTTGATTTTTTCCCTTGTTTATTTCTTTATAGATTCTGGTTATAAGCTCTTTACTGGATGAATTATTTATAAATATTCTCTCCCTTTCTTCAGGTTGTCTATTTGCTCAGTTGTTTATTTTATCAGCTGTGCAAAAGCATTTTAATTTAATCCAGTTCCATTTATTTATTTTTGTTGTTGCTGTGATAGCCATTGGAGATTACTTCATAAATTATTAGCCTAGGCTGATATCTAGAAGAGTTTTTCAAACATTTTCTTCTAGAATTCTTATGGTTTCATGTGTTACATTTAAGTCTTTTATCAATCTTGGATTAAATTTTGAGAGTGGTGAGATATAGATCCTATTTTATTGTTCTGCATGTGGCTATCCAATTTTCCTCACATGACTTATTGAATATGAGTTCTTTCTCCAGTATAGTTTATTGTGTTTTGTCAAAAGTCAATTGGCTGTATATGGATAGGTTCTATGTCTCTAGTTTTGTGCCAGTACCATGCTGTTTTGGTTACTATAGCCTTATAGCATAGTTTGAAGTTTGATAAAGTGATGCCTCCGGATTTTCTCTTTGGTTAATATTGCTTTGAGTATTCTGGCTCTTTTTTAGAGCCAAATGAACCATAGAATTATCTTTTCTAGATTTGTGAAATATAATGTTGGTAATTTAATAGGGATTACATTGGATCTGTAAATCACTTTGGGTAGTGTGGACATTTTATTTTTTTCTTGTAGAGATAGGCACATGATCAAGGAATAAATATCTACAAGGACTTTTTTTAGTAGTCACACAAAAGAATATTATATTTTGAGGTCTGTATATTATAATAAACAAGCAATGAAAGATTAACACAGAAAATCTATGAAAAAAATCTATGCCCAAGGTATAGTGAAAGTTTAGCAAACCATTTTTAGCAAGCCACATTTTGTAGTAGTGAGTGTGGTAGGTTCTCTGCCTACATATGAAAGGCTTAAAGTAGCTCTAATTTAAATGCCCGAGGCTGGCAGCAACTCTAACTATGACTAAAAGGGTTTCTTGTCTCGTTATTGAACACAAACTTCCGCACTCTCTGCACTGTTGACTCCCACTCCGTGACACTGCACATAAATTCCTGTGGGTCAGGGCCCTTTATTCATTCATTCATTCACTGAATCATGGAGGAGAACTTGACAGAAAATGCATTTTGTGTGTGTGAGTTTGCAAGCAAGTGTGCAAAAATGTGTGTGCAATGCAGTGAGCACAGATCTTTCCAGTCTTCCTTCCACGAAGCTGCAGACTGACAATGACCGTTCCTTCTAGTCTGCCTTGATGAGGACTTAGAGAATAGACAACTTAACTGTGTTGATTCTACCAATCCATGAGCATGATAAGTTTTTATAATTGTTTGTGTCACCTGGGATTTTTCATCAGTGTTTCATAGTCCTCATGGCAGAGCCTTTCACCTCTTTTGTTATGTTTCTAGGTATTTTAATTTTTTGTAGCTATTGGGAATGGTATTGAGTCTTTGATTTGACTCTTAGTGTGACTGATATTAGTATATAGGAATGCTACTGATTTGTGTACATTGATCTTATAAGCTGAGACTTTGCTGAATTTATTTATCAATGCCAGGCTTCTCCTGGTGGAGTGTTTCGGATATTCTAGATATAAGATTATATTGCCAGTGAAAAGAAAAAGTTTGACCTCCACTCTCCTCATTTGGATACCCTTTATTTCTTTCTCTCTTTTTTTTTTTGAGACAAAGCCTCAAGCTGTCACCTTGGATAGAGTGCTGTGGCATCACAGCTCACAGCAACCTCCAATTCCTGGGCTCAAGCGAGTCTCCTGCCTCTGCCTCCCAAGTAGCTGGGACTACAGGCGCCTGCCACAATGCCCGGCCATGTTTTGGTTGCAGCTGTCATTGTTGTTTGGCGGGCCCAGGCTGGATTCGAACCTGCCAGCTCAGGTGTACGTGGCTGGCTCCTTAGCCCGTTGAGCCACAGGCACCGAGCCTATTTCTTTGTCTTGTCCAATTGCTTTGCTAGGACTTTTATCACTATGTTGAATATAAGTGGTGACAGTGGGTATCCTTGTCTTGCTCCAATTTTTAGTGGAACTGGTTCCAACTTTTCCCTATTCAGTATGATTTTGACTGTGGAGTTGTCATATATGGCTTTAATTTTGAGATATATTCCTTCTATACCTAGTTTGCTGAGGGTTCTTTTTTTTTAATCATGAAAGGGTGCAGGATTTTGTTGAATGCATTTTCTGTATCTATTTAGATAACAATGTCAGTTATGTTTTTGCTTTTATTGACTTACATTTTTTGAACCATCCTTGAATCCCTGGGATAAAGCCCACTTGGCCATGATGGATTGTTCTTTTGATGTGCTATTGAATTAGAATGTGCACTTTAAAAAAACAGTTTATAATATATAAACATCTGCTTCCCTCTATTTAGAATATGAACAGTGAAAGTGTGGTTGGATGTAAAGTTTTGCCCATATAAATAACATAAATATATGGAATAAATAACATAAATATTTGGAAATTATTGCATAGTTCATCATAGAACCATATTGACATGTTTGAGAAATTCCTAATGTTTCATTTAATCTTAGCAGAAAGCAAAGTCATGAAGTGTGTGTAAGAATAGGCTTGCTGACATGGGAGCTGTGCTCCTAGCTGTGATATTTGGAATAATCTTCTTAATTCAGATGTTAGTTTGGAAATTAAGATTATTGAGACACATTATATGTGACTCTGGGGTAGTAAAAATTTGAACATAATATATTTATTTGTGAGGTTCAAAACTATTGCTTATATGAAAGAAGAACATGGAGTAATCAATGAAAAATTCCAAAAATGAAGCAAAAGACCAAGAAAAAAATTTGCCTCTTTGAAAGTATTAGTGCTCCAAATTTAGGGATTATTAGGTTATTTAAAAATAAAACATCTGATTTCTTTAAGTACTAAGTTTGACAGTTGCTATCTCTGATATCTCACTTTGACACTTCTAGTTTTATTTTTATTGTAAAATAACATCTTGTTTGTTTCAAGTGCATGTTTTAGCTTGTGATTTTATGTCAAATTTCTTTTTTGAGCAATTTTTTCTGAAACCATGGATAAGTAAAAAATTTATGTCATTTATAGCACAAGAATGCAGAGAAAAGGGAAAGGGAGGGGAGGGGAGAGGAGAAGATGGGTGGAGGGAGGGCAATTGGTGGGATCACACCTACGGTGCATCTTAGCAGGGTACTGGTGAAACTTATTAAATGTAGAATATCAATGTCTTCATATAGTGATTAGGAAAATGCCGTGAAGGCGATCTTTAACAGTACAATCAAAATATTTCTGATTGTATATGAAGTCAGCACATTGTGCCCCATGATTGCACCAATGTACACAATCATGATTTAATAAAATTATACAAAAAAAAATTATGTCATTTTGTATATGAGCTTTGTCCTGAAAGCAAGGTGGTGAGGACAGATAAAAATATCAATTAGATGTTTGGGAAAGAAGTGGTGAATGAACGCTCAGTACGTTGATTGAGATTTTAATCTTGCCCCATGTGGGCAATCTGAGACCAAATGGATAATGTTCAGCTGAAAGCTGCAGTGAAAGCAGATCCATCTCAAACTATGCATGAATTAGTAACAAGGTTCAACATCACTACTCCAACAATATTGGACCATTTGAAATGAAACAAATCCACAAAGTAAAAAAGCTGGATAAATGGGTTCCACGTGCATTAAATGACCATCAGAGAGAAATCATCAGAAGTTTGCCTTTCTTTGATGTCACCAAGTACAGAAGAACCATTTCTACAACATATTGTTACTGGTGGCAATACATGCATTCATTTTGTGCAAGCATTCAGCAGAATGTTTGGATAAATATGAAGACCTGTAACTTAGTCCAAATATTCATCAAAGAAAGCTATTTGTATCTGTTTGGTTGTCCAGTGCTGCAGCTTCACAAAACCTAGTCAACTGGCTATAGACGATGTCTTCTGCAACCAGTTGGGTGAAATGGTGAGAATTTTTATGACTGAGCAGTCAAAACTGGTCATCAGAGATAGGCCAATCCACTTCTAAGACTGCTCTTCATATGTTGCACAACCAACACTGCTCAAATTACAGGAACTGAACTTGAAAACTCTCTGTCATCCACCATATTCACCAGATCTTGCACCAACTGACTTCTTCCAGTCTTTAGAACACTTCTTGCCAGGGAAAATATTCAGTTCTCAACAAGCTATAGAAAACATCTTATGTGATTTCATTACCACTCACTCTCTTGTCTTCTTCCTTGCTTGGCATAAACAAGTTACTCCGAAGATGGCAAAACTGTGTTGATAGTTTAGGCACATATTAATTATACTGCTTTTTGTTCAAGGTACAATGAACTAAACTTTTGATTCAACATTGGACATTTCATATTTGACCTAATGACGCTGGCTGACAAAGGGCCAGAGCATAGAAAACAAACACAAAAGATTGCTCTCTGAGCCTTAGCTCTCCTCACCATATACTCTTGGCTATTAGAATCCCTGGGCTTCTGCTTATTTACTTTTAAAAGAAAATATGGCAATGAAGATCATTAATTTTCCTTCCCACTTCAAGAGTTCATAATTCTAATTTTTATAGGCTAAATAATATGCTAAGGCTATGTTGCTATGTAATTGAGATAATTGGGCACTTATTTCTACTTAATTAGGGCTCATGTAAAATATCCTTATAAGCTTTTAAAAATCTTTTCCCATTTTTCTTCTTCACAATTAGAGAAATTAGCCATCAGGTGCACATTAGTCGCAGATTTATAATTTTGCTCCACTCACCACTTATTTTCTATACACTTGTTCAATAAAGGCAAATATGTTTTGTATTATTTTTACATTTATGCTATTTCAGTATTTTGCATAAGTATTAAGAAGATTTAATACAACAGTATATTTCAACTCAGCACGAAAATTTAAATATGACTTAAATGTTCTTACAAGTAAACATATTTCTTAAATTCTATCTATTTGCTCCTTTAGGCCTGGTGGGATTATCCACATGTGATTACATAGTTGACTTATAAACCAAGATGCAAATACAATTTATTTTTAACTTCCAAATGGGTACATTTCATGAGCTGCTGGAGATCTTAAAGAAAGTACCTTGTATGAGAATTTTTATCTCCGCTATTATTTTGCTGTTTAAAACTTCTGTTTTCTACACATTTTATAAAATACACTTTTTTTGTAGCTGACTGATTTGATATTTAAAAATAAATATCAAGGATGTATTTAAATTACATTTACCTATAGGGGTACATATTCACGAATGTTGAGGATCCATTGTTGAAACTTGTGCTGTTCAGTAGAAATATAAGTCAGATACTTAATTTAAATTTCCTGGCAATCAAAATAAAAAATGAAACTATAGGCTAGTGGTTCTCAACCTTCCTAATGCCGTGGCCCTTTGATACAGTTCCTGTGGGTCACGACCCACAGGTTAAGAACTGCTGCTATAGGCAGTTCGAAGGTTATAAATGAGATAGGTTCTGTAGATCTGTACTTAAGTTGAATTCGCATGTAAGTGGGAAAAGTTACATTTACCTGTTACTTGAGTAGCCTTTATTCATAAGTGTGAGTTATATGTAAGTTTGGTGTTTGCAACTCAGAGACTGCTTATACACACACACATACACATATATATATCTCAAATGTTTCCCAAAAACCATTTATATGTAAAAATATGCATTTACTAATATATCTATTAATATATACCAATATATCTACTTTTCATTATTTTTAATACATTTATTATATGCACATACATGTATTTTTACTACTCTGGGCAATACAATATGTATTTTATACTTATAACACATATCTTTTGGACTAACATGCAGCAAATGGCTACATTCCTAGGTAGCTTTACTCTTAAAACTACACAAATAACTCTTTTTCCAATTGATTTGCTCTTGACTCTCCTTGATGTTGTTTTATCCCTTCCATGGATTATCATAGTATAGCCCCATTCCCCAAAGATTCAGTATCTGTCTCTGAATCTTTGACTTGGGCCACACACAGCAAATTTAGCTTCTTGGTCTCAGTGCTTCTGCCACACCCTATCTCTGCTACCTGCTGTCCACCGCAGCCTCCACGAAACACCACAGTTGTGGGAGGCTGCCTTTGGGATGTTTTTATGAACCCCAAATATTAAGGAAATATAGAATATAGGTTAGAGCAGATCCATTTGCGATGTAGAAGAAAAGTTTGTCAGGTGGCCACTTTCTCAGTTTGGCTCTGTACTATTCCCTATAGAATGAATATCATTTTGTGAATGTTGGTACTGATTGTGCCATTGATTATTATGTTCACAATAAAACAGAGTAGGTTTCTTCCTAACTTACAAGACATTATGACATTTAATGTTATCTTGACAGCAACGAGTTAAAAAAACAGGTATAGGAAAAGGGATCAGAGAATATTAGGATTATTAAACCTGACAATGAAAACCTGAATAAAGTATGACAAGAAGTTAATGTTTGAACATTTTCAGGGTTGATAAATAAAGCATATATTTGCAAACAATTTTTGTGGGTGGTAACAAAGCATTCTTTGGAAAAGATCACATTTACATTGCCCACGGGATAATCAGATGGGCTACTCAAGACTAGGTTCTTCCCTAAGGCTTTGACACTCCTGTGTCCTATCCTGCCATTAGTGATTGAAGGAGTCAATAGCTTATAACACTGTGACCCTGTGCTTCGTTTGGGGGACTTACATACCTGATACTAAATTGATACAGCAAGCAGTGGTTATCTGTATTTTAGGCAGGGTTGAAGAGTATGGAAAATGAAATGAAAGAAGGATTAAAATAAAAGAAGGACACAGTTTATTCTTAGATTTTAAAATCCTGGATTGATTATTCAAAGGAAGGGTGTGTGTGTGAAGCATGTCCCCAAAGTCTATGTAAAGTTTAACATTCACTAACTTCAGAAAAATAAGTGCTATCAATTTGCCCCCCAAATTGTGTGAGGTTTAATCATATACATTTATTTATTCATTTATTTATTTTTTGAAGCAGAGTCTCACTTTGTCTCACCTGGTAGAGTGCCGTGGCATCACGGCTCACAGCAACCTCCAACTCCTGGGCTTAGGCATTCTCTTGCCTCAGCCTCCTGAGTAGCTGGGACCACAGGCACAGGTGACAATGCCTGGCTATTTTTTGTTCCAGTTTGGCTGGGGCCGGGTTCGAACCCTCCACCCTCGGTATACAGGGCCGGTGCCCCACCCACTGATCCACAGGCACCACCCCATATATATTTATTTTATACTTATTTCATTTGGGAGGTGTTAAATAATTAATAGTTTTAACATTTTGAGTCAACCTCTCTAATTGAAAACAGTAGAGGAATGGTCTCAAAGACTGATCATATTGCAGACTATAAAATGTTTCTACAAAAATAAAAGAATAGAAATTATTCCTTGTATCTTCTCAGCACACAATGGAATAAAACTAGAAATAGATTCCAACAGGAAAAACCTCATACCTACACAAAGTCATGAAAGCTAAATGACCCAATACTGAATGATAACTGGGCTAATTATGAGATAAGTATGGAATTCAAGAGATACTATGGACAAAATGACAAATGTGGTAAAATGTGTTATTGAAATCTGTGAGCTGTAGGAAAAGCTATCCTGAGGGGAAAACCTAAATGCCCATCGGCAAAAGACAGAAAGATCACAAATCAACAATCCAATGAATCATCTAATTGGAAAAGGAAGAGCAAACAAATCCTAAAGTTAGCACAAGAAAAGAAATAACAAAGATAAGAGCAGAACTAAATGAAATTGAGAACAAAAGAACTCTACAGAAGATGAATGAGGCAAAAAGTTGATTCTTTAAAAAGACAAGCAAAACTGACAAGCCTTTTGCTAGATTAACTAGAAACAGAAAAAAAAAGGATTCTAAGAAGTTCAGTTAAGAATGAAAAAAGAGAAGTCTCAATCAACACAACAGAAATACAAATCATCATCTCAGAATACTCTAAAAATCTCTGTGCCCATAAACTTGAAAATGTGGAGCAAATGAACAAATTCTTGGAAATACATGAGTCCTCTAGGCTCAGTCGGGAAGAAATAGAACACCTGAACAGATCAATATTAAACACCAAAATTGAAACAGTAATAAAGTCTTTTAACTAAAAAAAGCCCTGAACCAGATGGTTTTACACCTGAATTTTACCAAAACTACAAAGAGGAACTTATACCTCTATGTCAGAAATTATTCTATAACACTGAGAAGGAATAACTCCTCCCCAAATCATTCTATGAAGCCAATATTACTTTGATACAAAAGCCAGAAAAGGACACAACTAAAAAAGAAAACTACAAACTAATATCCCTTATGCATATGATGCAAAAATTTTCAAAAAAGATTTTGCAAAACAAACTCACCAGCACATTGAAAATAATTTAACACAATCAAGTGGGCTTCATCTCAGAGATATAAGGATGGTTCAACATACGCAAATCTAAAAATATAATTCACCACATAAATAGAAGCAGAAACAAAGGCCATATGATTCTTTCAATGGATACAAAAAAAAAAGCATTTGACAAAATTTGGCACCTTTCCATCATAAGGACCCACAATAAAATTGGTATTGGTCCCTCACTATTATAAGGGACATATGTGATACACCTACAGCCAACATCATATTGAACAGGGAAAAATTGAAAGTCTTCCCACTTAGAACTGGAACCAGCCAAGTGTGCCCACTTTCACCTCTTTTGTTTAACATAGTGCTGGAAGTTCTTGCCAGAGCAATAAGGAAAAAGAATAAAATCAAGGGGCTACAAATGGGAAAGAAGAGATCAAATTGTCACTTTACTAAACATATGTTTTATACCTAGAAAACCCCAAAGATTCAACCAAGAGACTCCTGGAATTCATAAAAAAAAATTCAGCACAGTCTCAGGTTACAAAATGAATGTACACAAATCAGTGCATATGCAGCCTTCTTATATACCAACATTCAAGCTGAGAATCAAATCAAAGACACAATACCTATCACAGTAACAAGGGAAAAAAAAACACCTAGGAATATGCTTAACAAAGGAGATGATAGACATCTATAGGGGGAATTATGAGAAAGTGAGGAAAGAAATTGTAGAGGATGTAGACAGATGGATAAAATATACAATGCTTGTGGGTCAATAGAATGAACATTGTTAAAATGTCCGTACTACCCAAAATGATATACAGATTCAGTGCAAACCAATTGGTGGGACCACACCTACGGTGCATTTTACAAGGGTACATGTTAAGTCTACTAAGGGTAGAACATAAATATCTTAACACAATAACTAAGAAAAT
>CAUYRH010057096.1:0-41464 GCA_963574655.1 Perodicticus potto
GTCAGTTTCTTGTGAATTTCCTAGGCCTGAATTCCATGGATGGACTGTGTCCATTCATTGATACACTCATTCACCTTGCCCCTGGTGGAAGGGACTGTATTCATTTGTTTCCTGGCCAAGGAAACCACACACCTATATATACCCTGAGGCTAGAGGCCTAGAGGAGGAGACGGGGAAAGACCAGGAGAGGAACAGAGAGAGCATCTCTCTCCCCACTTGAAATCTCTCCCTCTACCAGGAGCTTTGGTGTTTTCTGTATTCTTTTCTATAAATCAATTCTGTCTTACCACGGAGGGGTGGGGGGGGGGGAAATAATGTAATGAAGAATAATAAAATACATATATTTCAAATTATATACTCTGGGAATCTCCCTACTTGTGTATCTGTTGCAGTTTCTTTGTCTAGAATTCAAGTTAGAGTCATGCTTAACTTTAACATGAAATGGGAGTTTGGAAGGAAGTGTAGCAGGGAGTTATATCACGGCCCTCATATACCCATGGAAAAGCCCAACATCACTCTGAGAATTCAGCAACCAATTGCCCCCACTCCACCCCACCAGAAGACAAAAGGATTTGCAAAACCGAGATCCCGCAGCTCTTCAACTAAGGATCAGGTTTGTGTCTATGAAGTATTTTAGCACCTCTAGACCATCTGCTCTTGATTATGATAATGAATTCCCAACATATTTCTATATTAAGTGGTAAACAATTCAAGTTTTTCTTCCATCTCATTAAACTGTTTCAAAAGAAAAGAAAGGTTTGTTTATGAATATCTGGGTAAATAAACACAAAGAGCATTAACAAAATGCCAAAACCTCAAGTTCATTGGCCCATCTCCTGCTACCAAACTCTCCTTTACTGGATCCACCTCAAATTTCTCCTTATTCCTTGAGACATGGATTCAAGTTGCCCTTTTGTGTGTATTTTTATGCTATATTTAAAAATATGTAACTCATACATCAAGCTTGTAATGTTATAATTTATTACTTAAGCCAAATAAAATTAATGAGTCTGCTTAAAATGTGTATTACACAAATTAGCATAGGTGATACTTTCATAGGTCAAAAACCACAAAGTAGATAGGTACATGACTAGAATTTGGGATACACTTCCCTAGTTAGAAAAGAACTAGAAACTAAACTGGAAAACAGACCCATCTTTTCATCATGCATCTGTAAGTCACTCATAGAGTAAGCTCATAACTTAGAACTAAGGCATTTTTTGGCATAATGCAACCAATCTTGTGTACTGATGTCTTGCTCTGGCTTTTCAGTGAAGCAGTCCCCTGATTAAGATATGACCCCTGAGAGCTTGCTATAAAAACTAGAACAACAGCTATATAGCTGTTAACCACTTCCAAGTAATAAGATGCCATTGATTTGGTTTCTAATTCTCATTCTTGCCTTTTATAAACTGTGTAACCTCAGATAAATGATTGAATCTCTCTGGGTTTCTATTTTCCTCATCTGTGAAACAGAGGAAACTCTGGCAATATCTCTGCCTTCCTTAAATAACATGTGGCATGTGAAAGTTCTTTGCAAATACTGAGAAGAGCTATAGACACAGATGTAAATATTGAGTATGAAATTAGGCTGTGGAAAATGGTTGCTAATGGCACTTACAGGATAAAATAAATAGCACTCAAGATTCTCAAGAAGGAGCACAGCCTAACGATCTGGCATATAACTCTATAGCCAGCCTATAAGGCTCAAATTCAAGCTATCCTCCTAACTGCCTATATGAATTATATACCTCTAGTTCCTCATCTGTAAAAGGTGGGTAAGGATGGGAGTTAGTCTTAATGCACATGGATTTTATGAGTACTTGATATATTGACACATAAACTTCTAGGTAAAATAGCTTATTCTTAGTATGTTCAATAAGTTATCTGTTTGTATCAAGCTGTTATATTTAGATGCTGCTGGTGAGAATTCTGAGCACTTAATGGGATGATATTTGTTGACATATGCAAACTGGATTCTTTCTTGCTTCATGCTTTCCATTAAGCTATAGCCTCTAAATGGAGTAGGGAAAAAGCAATTTTAATGGATGTTTTATGTGTTCTTTCTTTTTCCTGTATTTAATGCATATGATTCATCCCAGTGAACATTTTTAAATGTTTATACCTGTTTTTGCAACAGTTGGTGGCTAAATTTTTCTCCAAGAACAGTGGAATTAGAGAATAGTGATTAAGCCTTGGTGTCTAGAATTGAACTTCCTGTGTTTGAGTCCCAATTCTATCACTTCCAAAGTGTTGTGACTACCTTAGACTAATTAATTAAGCTCCCCAAACATGAGTAGTCTCAGCTATAAATTGGAGAGGGTAAATACTTATAGGGTTATTGAGAGACCTTTAGGAGGGAAGAGATAAGAGAGTTACTGGATTCATTTACACTAAAGTCTAGAGAGTGACCTTTCAAGTTGCTCACATATTGGAATTACATTCACAGTTCAAATTTGAAACTGAAAAATACATTTAAGTAATGATACTATGACCCACTTTCTGACTCCTGTTCTTGTTACACCTCCCATTAATGAGCTATCCCTATTGGGAAAGGGCTCTAGGAGCAGGAAGAAACTTGAATAGACATGGCCCATGTTCTTTTTTTTTCTCCTAGAAAATTTTTTAAACCTCATTATTTCAACAAGATGCCAAGATTCTGTGCCTTCCTTGTCTTTACTTGTCAAGGGATCATCACACTACTTTTTCATGTTTCTACATAACATGTTGTTTATGTTGCCAATTTCTGAATAAGCAGATGTTCATCTCTGGAATGTTTCTAGAGTTCTATCCCAAAGTACACAAAATGCATGACAGCTGCAGTGATTGAATCTTGGATTGTTGAAACTTCAAGTTTAGGGTTATTTAATAGTTAAATGTTCCAGTCCTAACACATTCAAGGGGTTACCATTACAGAAGCCCCTGGTGGCTTTCTACCACATGGATATTTTCATCCACCTTTCAGGTCAGATTTCATTCAAACCAATTCTATTGAACTAAAAACCATAGATTTTAACTAAAAAGACATTTATCCATTTTATAGCCATGATTGTTGGTTTTGCTTTTTTTGTATGTTGTTCTTTGTATTTTTTTTTGCTTAGAACAACAGAAATTTATTATCTCACAGTTGTAGAGGCTAGAAATGTCCAAACTCAAGAGGGCCACACTCCCCCTGGGTCCCTAGAGGAGATCTTTTCCTTGTTTCTTCCACCTTCTGGTGGCTGCCAGCATTCCTTCAGTTGTGGCCACATCACTCCAATCTCTGTTTCCATTATCACATCTCTTTCTCTGACTCTTCTGCTTCCCTTTTAAAGGGTACTTGTGATTGTATTTTGTACAATATTGTATCCAGGGCCCACCTGGATAATCCAGAATAATCTCCCCCATTTTAAGATCCTTAACATCTGCCAAGGTTCTTTTGCCATATAAGGTAACATTGTCTCACTCTAGGGTTGGGTACATGGATCTTTGGGGGGTATTATTCTATCTACCACATTTTTCTGCCTTTCTGGAAAAGGAGTTCAGAACTGGTGGGAGTATCAAGCTCTGGGCAGGTGAGGGGCCACCATGATGATGAGCCAGGGCTATCCAGGACTATCATGAGGAAATGCATGATAGCTGCACTAAAAGCCATAGATTTTAACCAAAAAGACATTTATCCATTTTATTACCATGGTTGTTGTTGGACTATCCAAAACCACCAACATCAGAAGAGCCATACCTCAACCTAGTACAGGGAGGAGAAATGCCACAACCATGAAGAGCAGTGCAGATGTTTCAAACCTTAAGAGAGTCGTTAATATTAAAACACATTCATTTTAAGCAAGCCATGCATTGGATCCATGCCCTCAGGTCCAGGTAGACTGTTTCATGGGCAAAGGGACTTCCCCACACTGTGGGCTGGAGGAAATTTAGGAAGTACACTGACCCTGGGAGAACTTTGTAAAAGTAATTTGTGATGAGTATTTCAAAATTTTTCCCTTTCTATATAAACCATGGGTTCTTACCTTGCATGTGAGTATGTGGCACAGTCAACTAGAGAAAAAACTCATAAGGACAGAATTCTACAAGTAATGGTGAGAGAGGATGTGGCTAGTGCAATAATAGCCATGGAAAGGGCTAGGCTTCATGGTAAGATCTTAAATTAAATGTCATGTGAGTCTATGAACTAGGTGTTAGTGTTAATGCCTTAAAATATAAAAATAATAAACCTTCAAAGGAAAGGATATTATATCAGTCTTTAGTTCTACTTAACAAGGAAACATTTGTTGACCAGGGCAGCTAAGAAAATAGTTCTGAGACAGCCCAGTCTTGTCTCTCCTTCCCTGGACACTTGAATCTTAACTCCATCAGGGCTGTCTGGGCCACCCAATCTAATTATTGTTTTTCTCCATAATAAATCTGTCCCCATTAATAGTAAGATATCAACCATTGGCATGAAATCAGGAGGGAAACATACCTCAGAGCTTTGCTTTCACCAGTGGTAAAACTTACATTATAACAGGCTTTATGTAATAAAAATTTAGCAAATCTATAAAGCCTGATATTCTCAGGGGAAAAAAAATGTATTGGGATAGCACTAGAGAGAGCTGTGATATCCTTAAATTCATCAAAACTCTGCAGGAGTGTCTTTATGGTTAGCCTGTTCAAAAACCTCAACTGGTATGCAGAGCCTTCAGAAACAAATCCAAACTCCTGAGACTGGCCCACCAGGTTTTTCACAATCTTAGGTGGTGACCAGGGAGGCTAAGGAAATAGTTGTAGCATAGTCCAGTCTTTCCTGTGGATGTCTCATGTGCCTCTGGCCTTGGGAAATTTGGCTAGCAGGTGTGGGATCTTGGCACCTTTTCTGTTTGTTTTTTAATTGATCACTAAAAGGTCTTACTGTTTGATCATCAACTCTGTAAGTAGCCACACAATGCTGTAACCCTGCAGTTGGACCCTTTCTGTCTACTATGCTTGTTCTGTCTGGTTGGACAGGACTCTCTCTATGTACAGTGCCAAAGGGAGGAGACTTCAGGCCCTTCTCATAAGCTGAAACTTGCTTGCTTAAAAACCCCACAATAGATGCCTTATTGAGCAAAAACTTTTTGTCCAGGATGCTTCCTATTAAATGCTGGCAATCTCTGAGCCTCTGCCCCAATTCCATCATGACAATTAATATCACAGTTGGTTAATTTTACAATAATACAGAATATATTTGACATGTACAGTCATTTATCCATTAGACAAGTACATTAATACTTGTCTATTAATGAATATTGGTACATTCATCTATTCATTAGACAAATATTAATGTACTTGTCTAATGAATAAATGAATGTACATGTAAAAAACATGGTACTTGGTTCAAAGGAAACCAGCAGTGAACAAACCAGACAATAAATCTTAGAATTTAAACCAACAATTTTTTAAAAGACATAAACTAATATGTTAAGTGATGTAAAGTACCATGGGATAAAGAAAGCAGGAGAAGGGGTAGGGAAGTTAATGAAAATATGGCCTGACTTAAGGAAGTATAGTCATTTTTAATTGTTTGGCCAAGGAATGACCTACAGGAAAGTAAAGGCAGCATGTGGATTTCCAGGAAGAGGATGAACATTTTGCAAATGCAAAGGTGCTGGAGTGGGAGCATGCGTAGCACATTCAAGGAACAGTAAGGAGGCCATTGTGAATGATGAGAAAAGGCTTTCCCTCATCACAGATATTGAAGACATAGCTCTTTGTAGTGGCTTGATGAAACTCAAAACCCTTTTTGGAACATGACAGGGTACAAAAACCAATAGCATGTGAGCAAATGAATTGATGAATGAAGCCCAATGGGTTTCCTCCAAAACAGCTCATGAAGTATTAGAACCACAGGGTTATCTAGTTTATTTCCCCCCTTCTTAAACTCAAGAGAAGTGAATAATTTTTTAAGATAAGAAAATGCTTAGAGGGAAAGGGGAGGGGAGGTAGGTGGGTTGATAGAGGGGGGGTTAATAGGGGGACCACACCTATGAAGCATAATGCAAGCACAAGTTGGGTCTATCAGGTGTAGAACACAAATGTCTTAATGCTGTAATTGGGTAAATGAAGTGAAAGCTATGTTGATTAGTAGCATGTAAGCTCTCCAATTTGTACAAATAATCAACACATCAAATCCCATAATGGCATAAATGTATGTATGATCTATGTACAAATGACTTCATAAAAATAAATAAAGTGTAGTGCCAGTTTTAAAAAAAAAAAGAAAATGCTTAATTTTATTATCTTTAGACTAATTTCTTCCTCGGCTTTCTATGCTGCTTCTTGTAGAGGAAACTTCATCTGTTGTTCTTTATTCTGTTACATTTAAATATTAAAACTAATGTAGTCAAAGTTTTAGTTGATGGAAGAGAATGTGTATTAGCTCTCCAAATTAGCCCTGTGAAAGCTCAATGAAGGTTCTTTGCCATGATTAAGAACATTCAACAACTATTTGGTTTCAGATACAGGTCAAAAAGGAGTGTTTTCTCTCAGCTTTAGATTATGACTAAACGAAATCACACACATTTCATTTTGTCCTCCCTGGTTCCATAGCACTATTATTTTAGGTAACCGCAGGCCAGATAGGGTTTTTAAAGCTATTAACATTATTTTATGTTAACTATTAGTGTAGTCTTAATGACATTCAAATTGCTTTTAGACCCATCTTTATTTCTAATAAACCATGTGCCATGTTATTTTTAAGGAGACTGAAACACTTCAGAAATGAAAATATTAACTAATAAGGGGGGAAAATCCTTTAAGAGATAGATTAGTCTCATCACCCAATCTATCGACATTCCATTCCCCTATCTCCTACTGCGTCTCTTTCTCTTATTACAGGCTTCTTTCTGTTTCTATGACAGATTTTAAGAGCATAAGAGGAGACACATGTATGCACACACATGCACACACACACACAAAAGTGGAAAAGTTAAAATTAGCAAGTTTTATTTGATGAAACAAGTTTATTTATAAACGTGTGTGTATATGTGTGTATGACATTGAACTATCATCATTACCATGTAATTTTTCAATTCAGAAACATTTTCCTTGTTGAATGTGTTTTTGATATTTAGAAAGAAGTGGGAAGACAAAGGCACTTTTGACTTCTCCCTCTCTCCCAAATACAGGCTTATGTGGCTTTATGTCATTGATTTTTAGGATGGGCTTTCTGTCAGCACATCACAGCTTCCAAAATGCATTCTACTCTTTTCCTTTTGACCTACATCCTCTCCCTAATGTAGTCAAATTTGGCAAGTTTTTCAAAATTCCAAAATGCATCTTTAAATATTAGCCCATAGGCATGTGTTCCATAAAACAAAGCTTACTATTCCTTCTTTTCCTCTTTCCTCAAAAATGTACCAATCCCCAGTTCTGGGATTGTTCTCATTTTGTCCAGTCTCCAGAGGTTTTCTACTAAGACAAAACATAGATTGGCCAAGACCCAAGACAGAAGAATCAGAAGCCAGATTTAAATATCATTGAGTTTGTCTGTATAGCTTGCCAGTAACTTGGGGAAAAACAACAACAAAAATCTACCAGCTTAAGAGTTTTTGAATCTAGAAGCTTTGGTTCAAATACCGGTTCTAACATTTACCAGCTCTGTGGCCTTTAGCAAATTAATTTGCCTCTCTGAACCTTGGTGCTCCTTTTGTAAGATGGAGGTGGCATTTTAGCGCTTAATTTCAAAAGTCCTTACAAGAATCAAAAGAAAGGAAACAAGGTCTTGTCTTTAGAATAATTGCCTCATTTAATCATTATAATATTCCTATTACAACATTTTTTGTTCCAATTTTATAGATGAGTCAACTGAATATAAATCATAGTCACAGGGCTAGTAAGCAATCATTCATTCATTCTTTCAACAAATGCGTATGGACAGGCAGCTAAATGCCTCTAAGGAGCTTTCCAGTCTAGTGCAGAGAGATGACAACAGGCGTGCAGCAAATACACAAATGGGAATTGTAAAACTCATAAGCACAATCAGGAGGAGCCAGCAGCATGAGACAGAGAACTGCAGAAAAAGAAAGGGCGGAAGAAATGTTCAGAAAGTTCCCTGAGGAAGCCACATTTGAACTGCGACCAGGCTGATGATGAAGCTGCAGACCAGCAGAGCAAGCAGAGAGGACAGCAAGTGCAGAAGCAAGGGCCTGGGCGGTGACTCGCAAAGGCCAGGCAGGAAGGGGGCAGGGTTGACAGGTGAAGGGAGCTTGCCACCACTTAACAAAGCCCACACAGCTTCACAACAGAATGACTGAGTCTGCGGCACTTAGCAGTCTTCCAGGATTAAAATGTCCTTAGTCATCCTCTTGTTTTCTAGGTTGAATAAAATGTCATCTTTCATGTTTGTCATCCTGAGATTCCGAGGTGACAGGAGGACAAGGGGCAGGCAAGGGGACTACGCCTGTCTTGTTTCTTGCCCTATTCTAACTTCAAGTGAAGCTCCCTCTGCATTAAGCTTCACCGGTGAGGAAAAAGAGAAATGATCTTTTCATGAACAAAGCAATCCGAGTCATTACTTGGCTGCTGGGGCGCCACACGGCACAATTTGCTTGGGGTCACAGCAAGCAGAAGCCAAGCTGCCGGAAGGGGTGTCTTTAATCAGATGGACCTTAATCCCTGCTTCTTTCTGCTGCTGCATCTCACATCCTCTTACAGTGCTGATTGCGCCATCTCAAGATAGCAAATAGTTAGAAAACTCATTAGTATTTGGGGGGAGATTTTGATCAGCTTTGTGACTAAAGCTCAGATCAATCTTGAATGACTCTCTGGTGAATTTATCATTCACACATTGCACTGTGACACATAGGTGAGATTCCCACCTGGAAGGGGAACCATTCACACTGGTGCATTGAGAGAGGAAAGAGAACAGTGGACCTCAGGAAGACCCGGGGTGTAGCAGGGATTTAAAACACAGTGATTCAACCTGATTGCAGTGTGGAGCAGACAGCGTGTGCCTTCACGCCATTCAGATAGGTTTCCGAGTGAGGAGCTGCACAGGATGCATAGCCAGGATGCATCTCGGAATTGCTGGCCTGCAAGAATGAGCGAGTCAGAGAAATCAGTTGTATGCCACCTTACATTAGGTGTGTTAGTTTCCTGGGGTTGCCATAACAAAGTCCCCAAAACGGTGTGGCCTAAAATGACAGAAACGTATCGTCTCTCAGTTTTGAAGACAGGCTACACAAAATCAGAGCCATGCTCTCCCTGATGGTTTTACAAGAGACTCCTTCGCTAACTTTTAGCTGGTGTTTTCTGGCAATCTTTCGTGACCACTGGCTTGTAGACACGTTGCTCCAATTGCATGACTCATCTGTCTGCCTCGTCTGCTCTAAACTCTCCCTTTATATAAGGACACCAGTCGTATTAGAGGAGACCCACTCCAACAACATCCCTTTAACTTGACCGCCTCTGCACAGACCCTAATGAGGTCACATCCTAAGGTAATGGGAAATAGGACTCCAACATGTCTTTTCTGAGGGACACGATTCCATCCATAGGCTGTACTGCAAGTGATGACATTGTCGGCTTTTTAACCTGGGTTGTCCAATCAGAGGAGGAAACAGGCTAGGGCTGTCATGCTCAGCAACAAAAAAATACATAAAATGACCAGTCAAATTTGAATTTCAGATAAACGACAAATAATTTTAGTATATGTCCCAAAGATGCATGGGATATACTATGTTTGAAAAACTGTTTATCTGAAACTGAAATTTAAGTGGATATCCCGTATTTTGTCCAGGAACCCTAAAACAGACCCTCCAAAACTTCCCTCTTTCTGGTAGCCCCGAGATGCTGTTCCATCTGCCTGAGATACCAGAAGCCATGGCCATACTGAAAGGAACTCTGACGAGGAGTCCTGAGCCCCGGATCCTAGTACCCAATGTGCTAGAGGTGTTTAATTTAAATGAAACATCTACCATCCCGAAGACTCCATTTTTTTCATTAAAGTAGAAATAAGAATGTCTTTCCTACCTACATATATTATTGTTGTGATACTCATGATAAATAAAATGAAAACACTTCCAAAATAGTGAAGTGGTATGATAATAAAAAGTTATTTGTATAAGTTCCAATTCAGGAGCTGAAAGTTCTGCCTTACTTATTTCTTGCTCTGAAAGCCAGGCCCCCAGATCTGGAGATCGCAGGTGGGCACCTCCATCCCTTACCTTTACTGAATTAATGGTGTCCTTCTAGAACCATTGCTGTGGATTCATTGCTGCACAAGAAAGGGCTGCAGGACTAGAGTGAGAAAGGTTGGCCATAAAAGCGACCCCCCGAGTTGATTACCAGCACGCTGCTTTCAGCCTTCTGCCCCAACACAAAACAATTGCTTTAAGACATCTGTTTCTTTGGAGATGAAATTAGTGTTTATGTACTAGTTGATGAGAAACCACTTCTTAAATTCAGAGAATAGTCTTATCACAAACACACACCAAAAAAAAATAGGGAGAAAAAAGACACCTTGAAATGCTGAGTATTGAGATCACAGCCTTTATTAACTAACAATGTGCAAACGATTCCAGAGAAAGTTTCAAATCAGAAGTGGAATAATTACCCACACCCACTAAATAAACACTCAGTGTGGTTGCTATCAAAACGAAAATCTGTCATTTCTATTTTGACTCTGAGGGCCCGTAATTAAGAAGGCTTGGCAGCTATTTTAAATCCACATACCTAAGGAGGAAAATTATATGGTTTAGTCATCCAGCAGGAAGACTGTGATTTGTACTTTCAACTCCGTCTCTAAGGGATTTCTTACCAGAAAGTGAAAAGAGTTTTCTTCACTTGTTTAAAGCAAAGTGCTCTTATCAGAGCTTATACAAAATGTCATAATGAAACAGTGACTTTCAGTAGATTGCTGTAGCTTATTTAGCATTTCAAGCTATTTACCATTTTAATTACTTTCCTCAAATGTCCCACGCGTGCCAATGTGATATCATTCCTCCAACTGAACATGCCAGCCCCATATGCCATAGGTGGCAGGTTCAAACCCAGCCCCGGCAAAAAACGCAAAAAAAAAAAAAAAAAAAAAAAAAGAGGGTTCATCAAGCGTTGAATAATTTACAAGTTTCATCTGCTTCCTGTGTGACTACTACTGTAATATTAGCAATAGTGACTACTAGCAATGAGAGTAGTCTATATCTTTATTTGTTGGTCATGCAAATGTTGCAGCCCATATAGCCTATGGCTAGGAGGAGTGAGAGTTCTAAGAAATACCTGTATAGCTCAATAATGGAACACCTGGGTGGAAAGGGCTTGGAGAGGGATTTAGCTCTTCTAACAAGCACGAGAGCTCGCGAGGTGAGAGCAGTGATGAATCGGCAGTCTCTACACCTGTGGTGTTGAGAGGCACGAGATTAGCCTTATACTAGGCTGGAGGAGAAGGCAGTCGGGAGCATGCGCATTCTATCACGGACCCGCTTACTCTGACTCTTGTCTCCTCTCCTGCCTGCAGAACGCCTGCGTCTTTCTGCTGAAGCTCACCAAGCTCTGCCAAAGACTAAGATCTATCTCTCTAAGAAGACTGCTTTACTCTAAGACTGGCTCTCTCTCTCCAGCTAAAGTAGATAGCCCTCAGGCACCTAAGAGAAACTGTACCTGAGCAAGGTGACTTAGCGGTCCAAGGTAACTAGTCCGGAACCTAGTTAAGGTGGGCCCGAGACCTGGCCAGTCCAGGGCCCTGGCAAGTGGTGTCAGATATGACATGTAAAGAACAAATTCTGTGAAATTAATTGTCAAGAAGAACAGTATTAAAATATTTAGAACTAAGTTTTCTTGTTTTAACTAGAACTTTTAATTCTAATTCAGATTTTCCTTTTTAATCTTCTCATGTTTAACTTATAACATGGCCTCAAGTTGTTGGCATAACAGTCATTGACTTTATGATAATCAGCGACTACTTTTTTCCTTAAGATACACATTGCCGGAGACAAGCGCAGCTAAGGAGATGGTCAGTCTGTCTTGCTGAAAGCAACTGAGAGTGGGACAAAAGTAGGCCTGTTCACTTCCTGCTCTCTTACCCTGGAAGTGGAGCTCTCCAGCAGAGGGACTGTCTAGAAGGATGAGGTGGCGTCTGCACAGCGGCCCCTTCGTGTAAGTGTTTCCAAGGACAGGCCTGACCGGTTCCCACCATCTGAAAACCTCCAGTGGCTTGTCCACAGCCACAGCTTCTTGAAGATTGATCAGTGGATGCTGTAGATGACCTTGATCTGTCCTTCAAAGTAACATGAATCTGAATCTTCCCCAACTTGGGAATATCCAGGAATGTCCAAGCTTTTTACTTTCTGCCAGACACTAGAAGAATAAGCGTTGTCTGGAGCCACACAGTAAATACACAAACACTAAGAAACACTAAACACTAAGCTGACGGCAAAAACAAAAAACGTCCATGCATACATTTGCTCATCTCTAACCCCATAGACAAGCAAAAGGAATTCTCACAAAAACACGATGCAGCTCAGGGGCCACAGGTTGGGCATTCCTGAGAGGGTTTTCAGACTTAGAGAGCTTTTTTCTCTTTTTCTTTCTTTCTTTTTTTTTTTTTTTTTGTGGCTTGCAAGTCTCTTGACAGATGATGATTGCAGGACTAAGTTTTAGAATGAAGCAGATGATGGATTACTACTGGAGGATTCTATCCCATTTCTAAAAGTAAATCATTACTTAATTGTTTTCACTTTGGCAGCTTCCCTTTATTAATTATCCCCTAGCTTTGCAAATTTTTTGCAAAGCACTTTCTCATTAATTAGCTAAAATTCTTCTAATTAGCTAATTAATTTTTACTAAATTGTTTATGGGGTACAATGTGATGATTTGAAATACAACATGGAATGCTTAAATCAAAATATTAACCATCACTTCACTTATTTTTTGGTGGTAAAACATTTATAATATGCTCTTAGTTGTTTTGAAATGTACCCTTGCATTATGCACATAAGGTATATGTATCCTATGGAATACTATGCAGCCGTAAAAAGATGGAGACTTTATAGCTTTTATGTTTACCTGGATGGAGCTGGAATATATTTCTTCTTAGTAAAGTATCTCAAGAATAGGGGAAAAAGGATCCAATGTACTCAATACTATTATGAAACCAATATATCATCACACATTCATACGAATGATAAAACACAAATATAGTCCAGCAAGAAGGAGGGGAAAGGAGGGAGAGTAGAGGTGAAAGTAGGGATCTCACCTAATTATCTCCAATTTCTTATGCCAATTTTACAACTAAGTAACATGTGACATGTATCTCAAAGAGATGGATGATTGTCCCAAACCAGGCACCCTGCCCAGACACCTTGACTTCTAGCCCAGCTCCAGCTTCACATCATTGTCTCTTTCTCCTTCTGCTGTGAATTTGTAGGTGACTGGGAAAATTACATTTGAAAACAGAAAAATAGTTCTAAAATCTAAATTGAACTTCTCAGTTTGTTTTAAAATTCACATTAGAGGCTTCTTCCTTAAACTTATCTTCTAAGAAGCCTCCATTTACTGAAGACTATTTATTAGGATGTAATGCATGCCAGGCATTATGGTCGATGCTGGGATCGTTCAATGATCAATCATGAAACAAGATATACATGCCCCCACCTTTGTGGAGCCCCCAGTCTCTGAAAGGAGACAGGAAAACCATTGGGATGAGTGCTTCTATGAGAGAAGCACAAGGCCCTGCCCAGAGTTATTGAAGGGCCTCATTTTGTCACCAACTCACGTGACATTTATGGAGTATTTCTTGCATGCCAGGCACTGTGTGGTTGCTTTGCAAGTATCATCCTCTGTAATACTCACCAAGGCTTGTGAAGATGAGAAAACTAAGGCTCTGAGAGGCTAACCAACTACCCAAGTCACAAAGAAAGAAAGGTGGAGCCCAAATTCAACCAGGCAGTGTGGTTTGAGTCCACACTGACTAGGCTTCCTCCAGAGCCAATTATTACCTTTTTGAAAAAAGATTAAGATATCTTGTTACTAAAGCAACCCATCATTTTGTCCAGTGGGGCAGAAAGAGACAGTAGATTAATGATTGGCTTGAAATAAAATCTAATACAATTTCTAAACAAACTATTTCACAAAACTGAAATAAATTCCATGAGAAATATAACAAAATGTGTCCAGAACACAGATTTACTTTAATGTTCCAGTTGGCCGAACAGTTGAATCAAATGATTTGGTTGCTATGCTCATATATGTCTTACTGGCGCAGAGTCTTTATCTTCTGGAAATCAACCAAGAAGGTGGAAATCACCAAATGGTATCACTATGACCACAGAGCACTTAATAGATGCAGGCTTTCCATTTTATTACTTAATAAACATTTAAGTTTCAACCATCTCAAAATTTCCCCTTTAGCAGACTGGTCCAGTGCCAAAATTGTAATGACACACCAAGGTTTGTGTTCCTTCATTTCTTCAAGCCTCTCTTGAGTTTCATTTTTCACAATCATTTTTTTTATTTTCTTCTTAAACTTCCATCTGGGTACACTTAACATACTTCCCATTCACACCAGTTATAATGCTTTTTTTTTTTTTCTTTTAGAGATAGAGTCTCACTCTGTTGCCCAGGCTACAATACAGTGATACAATCACAGCTCACTGGAACCTCCAACTCCTGGGCTCAAGTGACCCTCCTGCCTCAGCCTCCTGAATAGCTAGTATTACATTTGCATATTATCACGGTTGGCTAGGGTTTTGTGTGTGTGTGTGTGTGTGTGTGTGTGTGTGTGCAATTGGGCCTCACTATATTGCCTAACCTAGTCTCAAATTCCTGGCCTCAAGCAATCCTCCTGCCTTGGCCTCCCAAAGCACCGGGATAACAGGCATGAGCCACCACACCTGGCCTATATTGCTTTTATATCATACAAAATCATTTATACTTTCACTTGTTGGCCTATGTTTTTTTTTCTACATGCTAATTAGGAATCTAATATGTTGCTACCAATCGAGAGTTTAAAAGGGATGGCAAAAGTATTTCAGTAATAACTAGCACCATTTTGTTTTATTTTGCTTTACAGTTTAGAAAAGGAAACTACATTGTTTTTGAAAATAAATGTGATGAAACTGTAAACCATGCCATTTTTATTCTGGCCTCCAAATGAAACTGTCTTTGCACACAAAATTCTCTCCAAATCAGTTATATACTTAGAACATTTGTCACATTTTCAATAACACACTGGTTGGCAAACCAGGACTAATGGAAATAAAATCACTGTGAATTACAGCATTAATGAATTACTTAACTAAATATAACCAGCATGTGATTTTGCTTTTTGAATTCTTTTTTTTCATATGCACCCCAAATCATAAATTTCTTTTATCCCTCTTACCTGTACATCAAAGACATACTTAGTTTTCACAAAGATTTTTATCTCATAGGTTATTAGGGTAACTGGGAGTCTATCTTCCTAAGTATGACAAATATCTAAAGGGACTTCCTGTAAGTTACTTTATATATAAAGAGTTTTTTTAATTAAAACAGTTATTATTAACTTTCATTATTTCCTTATTAGCAAATTTTGCTCTCAGTGTCTTTTGTTTTTTCCAAAAAATTTACATTTTTAATTTTTTTCCAAGATTTATACACGTGCTTTTGTAGATTTTATAAATAAATATTATATAAACTCTTAAAATATTAAGAGAGAGCTAACATGTACTTTTATGACTATATTTAATAAAATGTACTTTTATGACATGACTATATAGCTTTTTCAAAGCAACTATTATAAAAGACACATTTGGGGGCATAAGCAAGTGAATTTTTGAAATATTATCTTAAGTCATCTGCTTTCTCTTTCGCAGTGGTGGGGTGGGCTGGGGAAGGACCTTCTGGAAAAGCAGCTTGCCCCCAGTTAGGTCAGATCTACAGGAGAAAGTACACAAGAAAGAGGGTATTCGAGTGGCGCGGAGCTGAAGTTGACTTCAGCAACCGGAGGTGAGGAGAGTTTGTTCAGCGAGCACAGTCTAAAAATAAAACTTGGCAGAACAAGTAAAAGATAAGAAAACAAGTGGGATAATAATAAGAAAATAAAATAGCACTCTTCAGAGAATGCTTATCATACTGCTGTACATCAGACATTCTGTGCAAATGTTTTCAAGTTTTAACCCACTTCATCACCCTAACAGACCTCCGAAGATCAGAGAAGCAGTTGGTTCAAGATGGAAGTGCAGAAAAAGCTGAAGCACAAAGATGACATGAGAACTGAAGGGAGATGCCACCAAGGAGAAGCAGAGGTCAAAGCCGACGGAGTGGGGAGCAGCAGGGGCCAGGAAGGCTGCTGGTGACAAGGAGTGAGTGAAAGTAACAAAGCCACCAAGCCCTCCCCTGGCAGGTGAAGGGGGAGGCCTCACATAGACTGAGGCAGTGGAAGCTCCACTCAGGGTGGGGGGTCCTTCAAGTTTGTGGAATTATGCTACAGGCCTTTCCCTGTCCCTCACCACTCCCAGCCACCTGCTAGACCCCATCATTTACAGCACGAGTCAGAAGTATGAGCACATCAGAAATGTTCCTTCCCACCTCCTACCTGAAATCCTTGCATCTTCACTTCCTGTCCTAAAAGAGTTGGAGTTAACAGGTAAATTCAATAGAATTTCTCGAGGGTGGGGATATAGACAGGAGAGAACAGAAAGAGGAAAAACAACAGAAGACACAAAATTAAAAGGTAGAAGTTTTGGTCCCACTTCTATACTCCAGGTGACCTTGGGTAAGTCATTCCTCCTGGCTGCCCCTTACCGGGGGGATTGGGATGGACCTTCTCTGAGGCCCGCTGCAGCACTACTCGGCCGTTTTCTAAGGCACTCACATATAATGGATGTAACCCTTCTTTGAACACATGCAATTCACTATTATTGATTCATTTGATGGTAAAAGACATGCCAGTTTAGCTTGAGCTACAGTGGTGAGAAGTTAGCTAGTGTGTTGTGAAGAACTCACCCCAGAATGGTGGTTTGGAGGTTTCCAAGCAGGGGTTGACGGGCCTGTCTGAATCATCTCACCACCCGCAGCACAGCCCCCAGGGACAGGCTCAGAGGAGAGTCAGATGTTCCCAGATCAGCATACTCTAACAATTAACCACACCAGGGCCATTTGTCTTAAATTAACTTAAAATCTGTTAGCTGAAGCCTAATTAAACATTGGCAGTTGCCTGGGAAAAAACAATTAAAAAGCCATTCAACAATTCCATCTTGTCATTGCAGAAAGCTTTAATAAGCAGGACTCACAAAGCACGGGGAGTCTTTTCCTCACGTGAGTGTTGGCTTCAGAAAACAGCTAATGTGCTCGCCCCAGAATAACACCTCACAGAGAGTCTTTGATGAGATAGCTGTTCTCTCAATGCAGCTCTGAGAAACATCAGTTTTAAGGGTTTTATCAACAGTTGGGAGTAAACAAAACAATGAAAGCAAATTTTGTTCTGTTCATCGCAGCAGCTAGAGGATATGTAGAAAATATCTGAACCATGTAACAACAAATGCAACTCGAACATCCCCAAGGAAGCCAAAATTTTCTCTTCCACTGAGCATGACTTCCTCTTCCTCTGTAGGTGTTTGGGTTTTCCTTTCTACCACTTTCCTGACCTCAGTTGTTTCTGACACATCAGTGCTCCCGGAAAATTGAAAGTGATGCCCCTTCACCCATGGTCTGGTGCTTAAGATTCTGAAAATAAAGCAGGATTACCAGCACCACTCTTGGGCTCTCCGAGAATGGCCCAGAGAAAAGCCTTGCAGATGAGTTCATATGTTTGTTTTCCTGTCGGGGTGTATTAATGCCCCTCTTGACTTCTCGACCTTTGTTAAGTTTTCTAACATATTCATTGATTTGAGCTGCAGTTACGAAAGTTTCAACCTGAAGCTTATTCTGCAGTAAATAAGAAGTTAAAAACTACTGTTCCCCAAAATGCAATTCGGTGGTTTCACCGAATTCCTCCCTCCTGGTGCTTCCCTACAACTGAGGGAGTCTGGCTCTTCCAATTTCTTTTGCCTCAGTTTCTCACTTGTTCAACTGACAATAGAACAAGTGAGGGATTTTGCCATCAAAACCCACACAGGTACTGGATTTGGGATATTGAATATGTCCCCAGTGAAAGTCTTCCACCTGATAGCTGCCACTGCCATGGATAGGGACGTCTCCTCAGGAAGCATATGAAGCACAGAGGCCCATTCACATTCTCAGCAAGCCTGGCCTGAACATAGGGGGAAGGAGAGTGTCGTGAGGCAAGGGCGGGCTGCAGATCTGATCTGATGGCCTATAGTCAGTGGCAGGTTGCAGCTGAACTCCACTCTGAAAATTTCGTCCTTTTCTGCTGCAGAAGGATTCCCTAAAGATGAGCAGATAGGGATCTCTTGCTGGGTCCATCCAAGGCAATGAGCAATAAGGTAGACATTCAGGGCAGGTGCCTCCTTGCATGAGTGAAAGGTGGAAATATAAGAAAAACCACCCTGGATTGGTCTTCTATGCCCATACTTGTATTTTTATTTATTTACTATTGGGAGGTGTGTATATTTATGTATGTGCACATCTATAATATATGTATGTGTGTATATATGTTTCTATATATGAAGTTTGGTTATTTGCACACATATATGTACATATATATGTATCTATACACATACACATATATATTTGTGTATGTAGATATATAAACTGTGTGGCATGTATAGCCACCTAATTTTCCAGCATTAGGAATTATGAGAATAGTTCTGGACACTTGGAACCAACTGACATAATACTTAACTTGGAGCAAGACCACATCTCAGTTTGTTCAATTTTCATTGCCACCTTACACTGGGTGAATCTCCAGAAAGAAATCTTAGGACCACATAATTACTCAATCCACTCAACCTATAAAGCTGCTTAAGTACCGTTAGCAAACCTCAAGAGACCTGTAAAGAAAAAGTCATCCAAAGTGAAGCAAATAACCAAACTTCTAATTAGCATACTGCTGACAGCCCACGTGGCAAATCATTAGTGGAGTGTGAACTTGCTTCTTACATGTAGTTTTTGAAAGAAAAGATAGTAAACTATCCCCCTTCTACACAATGCCAGCACACATTAGTGACTTTTTTACATCATTCCTATGAGCTAGGGAGACAGAACGATGATATAAATCTATTGGTTCAGTCCAAAAGGACATTTTCAATCCATGAATATATTCATTGTGAATAGAAAATAAAATGAAAATTTGACACCCAGTTTCTTAAGTCAGAATCCGATAGTCAAATATTCTGGACCTCCCACATCTGTTACAATCAGATTACTTGCTCTGTGGTAGCCAGCCCCCGATGCAGCCCTACTGAGTCTTACACCCTGGGATTCGTGTCCTTGTGCATTCTCCTCCCATATTGTACCAGAGTTGGTCTACAAGACCAATAGTATGTGACATAAGCGATGGTGTGTTACTTCTGAGTCATAAAAGACCTGTGGCTTTTGCCTCGTGCTTTTTCTCTTGTGTTGCTCCCTCTGGGAGATGCTACCTGTCACATTGTGTGGACGGTGGAACTTCCTGATGGAGAGTCTTGTGTGAAGAGCAAGTGAGGCCGAGAGCCAGTGAGGAACAGAAGAGTGAGCCTGGAGGGAGCTCCTCTAGCCCAGTGAAGCTTTGGACCACTATTGTCTTGTCTGGTGTCTCAGTCCCACGAGAGACCTTGAAGCAGAGCCACTCAACGAGCTTCCCTGTAATGCCTGATTTGTAGAAACTATAACATAATAGAAATGTGTTATTTTCAGCTATTATGTTTGGAGGAAATTTGTTATACAGCAGTGGGTAAACTAACACTCTATTTTTTTTTTTTTGGCCTTAAATTTTTCAAGGTTGATGCTGTATCATTTATTTCCTTAAACCTGTGTGTTTCAAGATAACTTTTTATGTCTTCTGAAACTGCAAGTTCAGAAATTTCTCGAAACAACTCAAACAACATGCTAAAGCTTGTTCCAAGGACAGATGCTGTAAAACTCCACAGATTTGTAAACTATAGAGATTCGCTTGCAAGGCTTTTCTGTTAGGATTGAGTCACATCTACACACACAGATGTATGACCCCAGTTCATTCATTTGTTGATATAAATATTATCAAGATGATTAACTGGAATTGAGACGAAAACAAAAAATGGTAGAAGTGATTTTAAGTTTATCACCTGGTAAAATAAATTGACCTCAAGAAATTCCTCTTAGTGCTTTAATTATTTCAAGGAGCAGAGGCCCTGCAGCCACCCATCCACAGGTTATTAGCACCTAAAAAGTGGAGCGCCTGCACCTTTTGGTAGTGGCAGTTTTCTTCTTCTCTGAGAAGCAAACACTGAGCATGACTCCTTTACTGTCTTATTCGCCTAGTCAGTCTTCACTGCAGCTAAACAATTGGCACTCAGGAAAAGTTTCAGTGTTAAAAGTCTTCTCCTGAATTTCGCAATATTGTCCTAGTCTGCTGGCCATGCTAAGTTCCCACTGACTTGAGATAACCCATAGGTGAAGCAGGGCCCAAGGCCTCTAATTTTTAATCTTCTGAGCTGCGTGATAGCTTAAAATCCTCTACCCAGCCAAGTCAAATGCATCTCCTCTTCAGTGGAAGTGGCTTTTAACCAAGGGTCAATGATTCGAGGAGTAACACAGGGCAATCTTTTTGAGATTCTACACTATTTACTGAAAAAGAAAATTTGGTACATTTAAATCATCTTTGCTAAGCTTCCTTGTAACTTTGTGAAATAACTCTCTAACAAAATAAATGGCTGTATCGCTATAAAGAAGATTCTAAAAAGCATTTCCATGTTTATTGTTTTGTTATTGTTTATTTTTTATGACTTTTGCCTTGTTTTTTGCATCTCTTTTTTTTATTTTTATTGGTATTCATTGAAAGGACAAAGAATTAGGTTACACTGAATGAATTTGTTGGGAAAAAAGTCCCTCTTACAATTATGTTCTACCCCCAATAGTTATGGTTTATTAGAAGTGCCGGTAACTATAGTATGTGAGCGTATATGTTCATTAGTTCAATTTAGCCATTGCACAATGTATACATATTTCAAAACATCATGTTGAACACCAAATTCTACACGATTGTTATTTGTCAATTTAAAAAAGAAGAAAAAGTACCAGTAGCCATTACAGATAATATAATTTGTGCTCCATAGCAGTTCTTCATTCACAATTTCTTCTTGTCAAGAAGAAATTGTGAATGAAGAAGAAAGGATGGCAACAAATCTGAGCTGGCCCTATCCGCATGTAAGACAAAAAAGGGCATGGCCAGTATGGGCTAATGACCTCCATCTGCACTGCCAGAACACACTGCGGCCAAATAAACAAGAAGAAGTACTTATTATTTTCCCTTAACAATCTCTTGAAGTGTCTAATTCAAGGCCTCAGACATCCATGGGTTTATCCTGCAAGGCTTTAATTATTGAAAATGTAGGCTGTTTCTAAGTTTGATCTTAATTATATGCTAGGTCTGTTTTACATTTCCCTGGGAACTTATTTATTAATTTTGCATCTATTTGGCAGGCATTAATGATATCATTCAGTTTTTTTGATAACTTGATTCTCAGAGACTGCCCTTTGAGTTTCACAAATTCAAGTCAGAAGTCCAATACACTCAGTTTTCTAAAATGCAAGTATTAATGGTGAAGATATTACCAAAAGTCCACACATGTTTAATGATGACAGTCCAGTTCTAAAATGTGGTCATAAAATTAGGCTCACAGTACTGCCCAATAGAAGCATCTACAATATGGAAAAGCGAGTATGCAATGTACACAATACTAAAGAAAAACCAATAGGAAAACAACTACACATCCACATGAGAGGAAAATACAAGTATACTCATGGGAGGGAAGTTGGAGGATTCATAAGGTCTCCCCCACTAATGTGCGCAATGCAAGGTTTACAGCAGGCCCCCTGGATGAAGGGCTCAACTACAACTTGAACTGTACCTTAGAAATGTAAACAATGTAACCAAATAATTTGTACCCTCATATTAATCTAAATAAAAAAGAAAGCATTTAAGATGACAGAAGTGTTCTATATCTGCGCTGTCCAGTAGCCCCTAATTACATGTGGCTTTTGAGCCTTTGAAATGTGGCTAGTGTGACTGAAGAACTGAATTTCTAACTTTGTTTAACTTTAATTAATTTAAACTTGGCTACTATAATGGGGTGGATAAATGGAATCTCACAAATCAGCACATTTAGCTTTTTGAGCTAGAAGTACTTCAAAGCTAAAAATGTTGTCTGTCTCACAAATACTAAATGGAATAAGATTCCATCCAGCAATCTTTAGCTTCAAGTCCATGAGCTTTGGGGAAACCTGCTCCAACACCTATGTAAACTGGGGGATCTGTTTGATTGGTTCTCAGCAAAATGGCTTTTCCACGCCTTTCAAATAATGTGTTTCTGTGTGGGCTAGGATGCACCATCTAGGCTCTGTGGAAAATCTGATAATTACAGAGATCTGGGTTGGTATGAACTATGCATTAATTGATGTTGCTGAAACTGGCTCTTTTCTGGACCAACTTCCTCCTAGAATTATGAAATAGATGCCTTCTATTGCAAAAAATGTACTCTTATTTTTGTTTCAAAAATGTCTTCCTTTCTTGACTACTAAGACATCCCAGTGCATTTTTGTTTAACTCTATTGGAATTGCCCAGAGAGGACCAGGCAAGGTTGCAAGCCTTTAGCAAAGTACAAACACAAATTTTTGAGTGTTCCCAATAGTACGACATTTATTATAAAGATTACTGGTATGTGCCTTCAGATTGCCATACTCCAATTGTTTGTACAGCTTAATATTTGAAATGGTGCCCACAGGAACAAATGTTCTGAGCGAAGACACATTAATAAGTAATTCTGCACCAAATATGTTCATATGAACATCTAGATTTACAAATTAGATGTTAATGGGCTCCACAGCTAAGGACACCTTAAGAATGGGAAAAGATACTTGCATGTTAGAAATCTGACAAAAGTTTGATAAATAGAATCTACAGAGAACTCAAATTAATCAAGGGAAAAAAGAGCAAATAATCCCATTGATCACTGGGCAAGAGATATGAACAAAAATTTCTCAGAGGAAAACAGACAAATGGCTAACAAACATGTGAAAAAAATGCTTGTTGCCCCTAATCATCAGAGGAATATAAATCAAAACCACCCTGAAATATCACCTAACTCCAGAATAGCCCACAGCACAAAGTTCCAAAGCTGTAGATGCTGATGTAGACATGAAGAGAGGGGAACATTTTTACACTGTGGGACTGCAAACTAATATAGCCTCTTTGGAGAGAATTATGGAGACTCCTCAAAGAACTCAAATTAGACCTCTCATTTGATCCTACAATCCCACTACTAGGCTTCTACCCAGAAGGAAAAAAAATCATTTTATTATAAGGACATGTGCACTAGATTGTTTATTGCAGCTCCGTTTACAATTGCTAAGATACGAAAACATCCTAAAAGCCCGTCAACCCAGGAATAGATTAACAAACTGTGGTGTATGTCTACTATGAAATACTATTCAGCCATAAAAAAGATAGAGACTTCACATCCTTTGTATTAACCTGGATGGAGTTGAAACAGTCTTCTCAGCAAAGTATCACAAGAATGGAAAAGCAAGTATCCAATGTTCTCATTACTAATATGAAGTCAGGAGATGATCTAACACCCTCCCACGTAAGAGAAAAACCCAATTCAATTCAAGTTGAGGGGAGGGGGAAAGAGGGATGGAGGAAGATGGAAGGAAGGGGGATGAGCGTGCTCCCACTTAACGGGCACAATGTAAGTGTATATGGCATACTTTTGGGTACAGGACACAACTACAAGAGGGACTCTACGTGGCACATGCAAATATTGTAACCTGCTTGTTTATACCCTCACATTAATCTGAAATTTAAAAAAAAGTAAAAAATAAAAATAAAGGATTTCTTGCCTTTGAAGGGATCTGTATTACTCCTTTAAACAGTGGTACATACAAAAGGTACATATAAATGTACCATATACCAAACCTAATTTATTTATTCTATGCTCATAGGTTTAGGGTAACTTAAAACTTAATTAATTGTCTCATTTGCCTACTAAGAACAACACAAAGGAGAGAAAAATTAGTCACAAATTATACTGCATTGATGGAAACAATTATTAGAATCACAGAAATACATACAGATGTATAGAAAAGTACTGTAACTTTATTTAAAATGAGAAGTTCTTAATTTTACCAAATATTTAGCTGAAAGCATATATTTTCACCATGTCATTTTATGGGGAATACTCCTTTCCATCCCTGCTTTAGAGTGGATTTAGTGTCTAAGGAGAGAGCATGACACATGGACGCTCTCCTCTCTTCTCTGGCTGTCAGGAGCTGCCTGGGTCCCATCCCCTCCTACTCCTTATCAAGGGTCCACAGATGTATCAAGCAAATAAGGAACCAACATCTTATAACAACTTGGTCTGAGACTCTGTGCAGGCTATGGTGCCTCCTGCTTGATATCCAGAACGTGACCTCAACTCTGGCTTTGCGCCTACGTTCTTTGGCTTGATTTCATTTCAGGCTGACACAGCCAGTTTGGATTCCAACACCTTTTTGCGTTAATCTTCCTGAGTTCTGCCACACTGTCTTATCAGATATAAACTTTTTCTTGCTTGAATCTTTATTCTACCAGGTCCTTCTTAAAATTCACGATCATGACTCCTCTTGTTTCCTTCATTTGTGTTTCTAAATCTACTCACCTGTCTTATTTGTCTTTGATTTCTGGACTTATAAACCTTAAAAGCAAAGTGAGGTTCAGAGAGACTGAGTGGTTTCCCCAAGATCGCACAGTGAGTAAAGTACAGATTACTGGGTTTACCTCCTACCTCCACCTACCTCCCACTGTGCTTTCTGCTCAGAAACCTGGTAAAGACTCCACACTGACCAGGAGACCAACTCCCCTGACTGGCAGCCAAAGCTCTCTCCATTCTGTCCTCACTTAAGTAAAGACACAAAATGTAGAAAAACAGAAAACTATAAATCCAGGACTACCCAAAACCCACAAAATATTATGAAAGAATCAGCTTGACTTTAAAGGCCCTGGGGCTTAGCAAAGCCTCTGCACTGACGTATGCTTGATTAGATAACAATAATAATTAATAATAACTAATATACACAGGGCAGTTCTAAACATTGCTAGCAACATAAAATACTTTTATAATTGAAAAAAGAGTTCCATTTCAACTTCTGATGAACTAATGATTTAGTTGAGAGAAATCTCATGACCACTTTCTTTTTTTACTCAACAATAAACAACGTAATGTGGCTGACTAATTGGAATTTATTATTAACTGATATATTTCTACTTTGACATTCCCAGAACGACTTGCTCTTTAAGAATAGGCCAAAGCTGATGACTTATGTCCCTTGGAAAGGTAAGCAGATTATTTAAACATTCTACCCTTCTTTCAGTGGATATTTGAATTTACCAATCTAGAAAATATGTTTCTTTTTACCCAAGCTGCCGAGTCACGTACACAAGAGAACCGTGTCTAGCAGTGTGTCTTGAATCTTTGTTTCTCCCTTTATGGAATTGTGCTGAACAAAGTTATAATATTTAAATTGCAATAATGTATACCTTAAACTGAACAATGCTCTAAATGAGCTCATGAATTTGTTAGAAATCTGGAAATAGCATTGATCAGAGGTAATAGTTGACTTCATCTCACTAGTGTCTAAATCATGAAGTGAAAAATATTGAAGAATTTTTTTGAAGGTTAAAGATGAAATATATATTCCAAAAATATTTAGGAAAGATTAGTGTGCTAAGCGCATTTTACCGAATGATAAGCCTTTGATAAGTTTATCAAATAAACTTATATAAACTTTGATAATGAGAAGTTTCAGGGCTACGTTACACAGTAAGGACTGACGACGTGTCAGTAGTTTACGCCTTCTGAGTGGGTGGTTAAGTAATCAAAAGAAGACAGTCACTCTCCGCTGGGCTTCATTCAATCTGCCGCTGCGGCAGTATGTGAGTAAACATCAAAAAGCCCCTGTTTCACAGCCGCTATTTGTGGCTCTTTCAGTATCAAAGGGCCAAATAAGTGTAAGGCTAGATGATCAACAGATGGGCCGAGCCTTGCATCAAAGCCAGCAAAGCCTACTAAAGGCGATGTAGGGGATAAACAAAAAGAAAAAAAACATGCAGGGAAGAGGCATTAAGGCACCGTTCCCAGTCACTGCGGCTAGAAAAGAAGAAGGGCTGCTTTTAAGGGTCTCAGCCTTGGCAAGACAGCCAGGAGGGCTGTTGTTCCCCGGGCACTGCAGAGAATCAATCTGACAGGAAGTGGAGACAGTCCAGCGGTGCCATGGCAACCGCGGCCGCTGCAGGCAGGGAGGGAGGAGAGCCAGGCAGGCAGCCCGGGTGCTGACGGAGGGAACCAGCACGCTCTGGCGAAGGGGACCTGCCTCTGGCGTCTCTCCCTGGAGGTCACTTTCCCTGGGAGTAAGTTCCATTAGGAAAGAAGCAAAACAAGTCCCGATGAGAGCGCTGGGGTGCACAGAAGCCAGGGCGCGAGGGCGGTGAGTGCACCTGTGATCCCTTCCCAGCCCTGCTCACAGTGTGAGGGTTCGTCCTCGTAGCATGTCAGAGAGAGACCGCAGGACAGTTCTTCAAGGATGATCCATGGGCATGTCCCCCCACCCAAAGTGTTAGCACCCTGGGTGGACAGAGGCTATTACGGCATTTTCTTATTTTCTTCATTGCCTTCTCTCAACTCCTCGCACCCACAACTTCCTCCGCCTCTCTAGTCTACCGTCACTTTACCACCGACCTCTCTCCGCACCAAGCTCACGGTGCTGACAGCGATGTAAAACTGACCATAGAGAACTAAAGAGTTGGGTAGTACCATGAGACGGAGTTTAACTCAGAAAGGCGAAGACAACGTGAATAGCAGAGAAAAGCTGTATGAACACTTTTCTTAATCCACTGGAGTGTCACTTCAGGATCAATACGATTGTTCTTCTGTCAAATTAAAGTCTCTCTGGCCTTCTCTATCCCATCCATTCAGACTCCAAGTCTCACAAAGAACCCTGCTGAAAGCCGCAGCTAGTATCTCATTAATTTCCTATCCATACGGGGACGTGGCTGACCTGCCATTACTGACGGGTGCTGCCCAAGCTTGGCCAGCAGCAAACCTACAGCAGAACACACGTCCTCATGACACATGTTGCGAGTTGTTCTTCAACATACATCCTCCCTTTCTGTCTCAGAATAATAGACGTCCCAATTTTAGCTGGGCACAAGGCTTCCGGGAATAAAGACCACTTAGCCCATCTTCCTGTGCAGCTATATAACCACATTACTAAACTCTGGACAAGGAATGTGAGGAAAAGTTATGCAAGCAACTTCCAAGTTGTGCCCTTGAATGACAAGCCTTGCCCTTTTCCTGTCTGTTGTAAGTAATCCTGGTGTTAAGCCAGGTTAGACCAGCTGGGCAAAGACAATACCCGAGGAAGGGCAGAGCAGCGTAGAAGTGGAGCACAGCCATTCTACCAGCCCTAACCACGTACACCTGCAGATTACATAAGAAAGAACAAAATTTCTATCTTGCTTAAACCAGTGCTATTTTGGCTTAAAGTCATTCAGAGTGTGAAACCTAGGAAGCATATATTTGACTCCCGTATTTTTATCAACTTGACCAGACACCGACCGAGTGGTCTGCTCTAGGTAGGCTCCATGGGGAATTGGTCAGTGTGCCCCAGGGTGTTAGGAAACTGACCAGAGAAGCAAGGAATCAGCAAGAATTGAGGTTGCAATATGAAACAACAGGAAAGCAGCCACAAAATAATAGTAACAATAATGATCATCATAATAAATAAAGAAGGGAATCAGACGTAGCAGGTCAAATCTGACAGATCCATACCAAGTAGGGAGCCCCGGGGAGCATACACACACGTGTTCAGACACACGGATGTCTAGCACAGTGGGCCAGGCAGGCAGAGACGGGAGGCTGGGCAGAGGCACTCCAAAATGTTCCAAAGCCCATAACAGGAAAGCGAAACGTGTGAACGTATATTCTGCCCACTGGCCAGAGCTCTCTGAGACCTGCACACTGAAGTGACCCAGCTTAATGCCCCAGCTGCTCTCCATGGTTCTTCAGTCTCAAAAGCATGTTGCCTGCATCTGAGAAGGAAACTCAGTACTTACATCAGGTTGCAACCTTGCAGCGAACTGGAGGTCTCTCTGGGGAGGGAAATTCAGGACTGTCAAGATTCCTCTGGAACCACTGAAAGAAAACCGCTGGGGCTCAGGATTCAGACCGTCCTGTCTAATCTGGGAGCCATCAGCCATGTGTGTCTGCTGAACACTTAAAATGAGGCTGGGAAGAACTGAGCTGTGCTGTGTGCATAAAATACACACTGGATTGTGAAGACTTAGAACAAATAAAAATGAGAATGCAAAATATCTCATTCATATTTCATATTACTTACATGTTGAAATGATATTTAGTATACATTGCAGTAAATCACATATGTTATGAAAATGAATTTCTTCTGTTTCTTCTGTTCCTTTTGACTTTATTTTCTATAGAGATTCAAAAAAGGTAAAATTACGTATGAAGCTCACAATATATTTCTATTGAGCAACACTGGCCTGCAAAGCGGTGTTCTAATATCTGGAAGGCACTTCTGTGATAATAGGTAAGAGAAGATTCAGACTGCGGACACGCTAATGTTTGAGTTCCTTTCCGTCACAAAAGGTAGCACATAGCCAATTTGATGCAAGGGGTGTCTTTCCTGTTCTTGTTCAATAAACCCACATCTTTGGGGTTAATGCAAACACCCAGTTCTGGGAATGAAATCGCTGTGCTGTCCCTCACAGGGAGATAACCGCAGACCAAATTCTTGAACTTCCTCAATCGTTAAGAGGGAGTGCTAACCATTAAATATTGAAAAATCTATTTAGAGAGACTGGAAAAATACACTTTTCATACTGGCTTTTCTCATTGACCTAACTAAACATTCACTGGTGTCTGCACTCCTCATTAACACAAAGGAAAAGGTATTCTTACGTTCGATGTGGTAAGGCAAAAAGTATAGAAAAATGTAAGTAATAAGCCTTTTTTTTAAAGAAATGAATTCTCTTTTCACTGCCTATTTTATACTGAAAACACAAACTAGGTAAAGGGAAGTGATCCCTTTCCTCCCTATAGTAAAGGGTCATGGCCAATACCCATCTAGGAAAAATCAGGTTAGAAAGGAAAAGCATACCAAATGTATTACTCTTATATGCACACCTGTGTGTGGGATTCAGAAAAATCTGTAATATAGACAAGCAACCTGGAAACAATTGTTACTGTACTGTTGCATAAAGGTGGAAGATTTAATAGGTCTTTCTCTTCTCTTTGGATCTCATTAAACATCATCTAGCTTACAAGGAGAGCCCTGTCATCCAAGTCTACAAAGGCCTCCCATTTCCATGTTGAGTGCTTGACATTCCCAAAGCAAACTCCTCTTTTTGGCTAAATAATATATTAAGCAGTATATGAAATAATACAAAATGCAAGCAACCCTGTTTTCTCATGGCTTTTCTTTTCTTTGGTCTCCTTTAAACTTGCTGGATATATCTTACTCTATTAACCTCTGCAAAGCTTTTCTTCAATTCACAAAGAAAAAAGACACTTTAGGGTTAAATTAAAATAAGAGGGGGGTCTATTGTACAGAACAGAAGGAAAATGGAAACTCCTCAGATGCTCAATGAGGCCTCCCAACTACATGGAAAATGAGGTGTTGGGGAACAGAAGAGTTGATGGGGATACAGTGCGGTCCGTGCAGTTCTAGTGGCTGAGTTACCCCATGGCAGGTGTGAGCAGAAAACAGCTTCACTTCCAACCTTTGGGGGGATTCAGAGACACTCTCCCAACCCTCCTGCTGCTCCTAACTAGACTCCCAGGCACTACTTCTCAGTTTCTGCCTCTGTCAGAGAAAAGATTTAACAAGTGCAACTGGGTCCTGCGGACTCCCTTTGGTTGTTCAACACAATCTTATGAACCACATTAGGAATTATTTTAATTACTTGTCTTTCTGAAATGAAAATTACTAAATGTGACTACATAAAAATACAACAGATTTAAGAAGTAAAGGTTAACAAATCTTTTTATTATGTACAAGGACATTAAAAATATTTTTTCACAGATAATTAGAGATGTATATGGTTTAATATGCTTTAAAACAGTTAAAATACGCAAGATTTATCTACAAATGTATTTCAAAGAATATTATACTTGGATATAATATTATATTTGGATATATGCCAGCTGGTATTTTGTAAGACAAATTATATTATAATATAATAATAGCCTTGAATTATTTTGTTTTGTCTTACAAAATACCAGCTGGCTTATTTTTATAATAGCTATGTTTTATGTCAAGTGACTGGATAAGACAAATCAGGTTGATAAAAATATCTCCGATTGTATGTGAAGCCCGCACACTATACCCCATGACTGAATTATTGTACACAGCTATGACTCAATAAAAAATAAAAAAAATAAAAAATAAATAAATAAATAAATAAAAATAAATAAAAATTTCAATCACTTTCCTGTAAATTACTATTAAACATACAGATAGTATTTACTACTATTGAATGAATATGCAAATCAGACTTACTTATCAAGGTATTTTCTCTCTTTAATGTAGATTTATAACTATTAGAGAGGATTTTATATCTATACATTAATTAACCAAATGAATAAAACCTACAGATCTATTAAAAGTCATCTTGAAGAGAAGCTGTAGATACTTGATAATTTTTATGATATTTGATCATTTTTATGATATTTGATCATTTTGCTATCATTTTAGTTTTATTTCAACTTTAACATATATAATTCTTCCTGACTTTAACTAATGGACCATTATAGGTATAAATTAAATAATATATGGCTAAGAATACAATCAATGATTTGAGATCCTACAGCAGATTCTCATTTCCAGTAATGTGGTAGATTGGACCATCTAAGTGACCCTCTTAATGAAAATAATTAAAATGTTGGAAAAAATTAAAAGCATAATTTTAAGTGTATTGCTGAGCTACCATCCAAAGGAAGGAGTCAGGTAATATCACAAACAAAGCATAAACAGGACTGCTGGTGGTTAAGTAAATACGGCAAAGTTAGCTTTGCCCTGAGAGTTCCTGCCAAACCATGGAGACTTTGGGCTTCCCCTTGGGGTTGGATATCTACACAGTTTGCAGGGAATAGAAGTCAAAACATCTCTAGTAAATCTCAGAAGAGAGCTCTCTGTAAACCTGGAACCTCAAAGGAGTTCTCTTAATTAATTAATCAAGCTTCAGCAAGAGATAAAAGAACCTGCAAAAAGCAACAATCAAACAATTACAGAGTCCTGAAGAATTGTTGCCAATATACTGGTCCTCAGAACATGGAAGCCAGCTGATGTTCAAACAGGACAACTACACATAAATCTGCTCTTTGACACATCATAGTCAAACTGCAGGATATCAAAGGAAGAGAGAAAGAGATGAAAAGGAGCCACGAATAACTGACCATGAATAACAATGTTAGCCTACACTCAATAGGTATAATAAAAACCAGAAAAGAGTAGAAATGTATATTTACTCTTCTAAGAAAAGATGCTTGTTAAACAAGAACCAGCAAGATTTAACTTTCAAAAATGAGAAGAAAAGAAAGGCAGCTTCACACAGACATAAACCTAGGGAGCCCACTGCTGAAAGACCTATTAACAGAAAATTTAAGGAATGTAACTTAAGTGCAAGAAAATTATGCTAGAAGAAAGTTCTGTGGTAACAACAACAACAAAAAAGAATGCCAAGCAAAGCTATTGGTAAACATGTGGATAATAGCAAACAATTATTGTTGGAACACCTAATAATAAAAATGTCCAATATATGGTACATTAAAAATAGACCAGAATGCAGCTACTGCTTCGAAAGAGCTCATGCTGGTAATAAAAACAGAGCTTATAAACTGCACAGGGAGATGATCGGAGTTTGCCCTTATATTATTCAAAAAAAAGGTAAAGATATACTTTATTATATTAATTACGTATGTTAAAATAGTCAGGATGGCCACCAAAAGAGTAGATATAAGACATATAAATTCCAAACAAGCTGAAGAAAGAAAATGGGAGTAAATTTTCAATTGAAAACAGGGCAAGGAAGACGGAAAAAAAAATAGAAAAAGATGAAGTGATACAAATAAACTGCACTGACTAAGGTGGGAGCATTTAACCCAAATATGTAAGTATTCAAAGAAAATTACATGAATTAACCCCCAATGGACGTGCCACCTAACGGAAAGTCACATACCTTGTTCAGAGTAGCATATTTATAGCTGAAAACTGGAAACATCACAAACATTCTACAATGAAATCAAGAAATTAATTGCAGTATATTTTATACAATCGCATCCTATACAGTAATGGGAAGGAACAGTCTACAACGGCATCCAACTACACAGGTGAGTCTCTCAAACATCACGTCGAGTGCAAAAAAGTAGACACAAAAGAGAACATAGTTATGATTCCGTTTACATGGAACACACAAATTGGCAAAACTAATTCAGGAGGTAAGGTTGGTCGAGAGAGAAGGAAAGAAGTAGAGAGCGGAGGAGGAAGATACGACCAGAAAAGAGAAAGGGGCATGTGGAGAAGTAGAGAGGTCTTCTCTCTTGATCCGAGGGTTGGTTATACAACTGAATCCAGTTTGTAAAATCTTATGAAGTGAAGTATTCATAATTTATGGCTATTTCTGCATGTACATTACCTTTTAGTGAATGGTTTAGAACTATAACTACATGTTATTCGTAAGAGACGCACCTGCCTATTATTTAAGAAAAGAGAAATATTGAAAGTCAAAAGATGGAAAAAATTACCAAGTAATAATGAATTGAATGTTTAATCATCATAGACTTCAAGGCAAGAAGGTATTACCAGGGATGGAGACTTTCACTAAAACATGATATAAAGTCCTAAATTTGTGTGTATCTAAGAATATAAACTTCAAATAGTAAAATTTTACTAACTTAGAAAGAGATATTGACAAATTCACAAACATAATAAGGTATTGAATACACTGGATATCAGTAATCAAAAGATCAAGCAGCCAAAAAATCAATAAGATATAGATTAACTTTTTTTTTTTTTTTTTGCTGTTTTTGGCTGGGGCTGGGTTTGAACCTGCCACCTCCGGCAAATGGGGCCAGCGCCCTACTCCTTTGAGCCACAAGTGCCACCCAGATTAACTTTTAAATAATCTAAAAGTTTAACTAATAGATCTGTTATGCCCAACAACTGGAAAATATACCTTTGTTCTTAAGCACATATGTAACATACAAAAATTAGCCAAATCTAAGACCATAAATCTATCACAGTGTTAACAAATTTTACAGGCTGACTATTCCAAAGATTATATTTTCTGGCCACAAGTCAGTTGAATTAAAATCTATAACAAAAAGGAAAACTAAGTGGCTTGGCACCTGTAGCTCAGTAGCTAAGGTGCCAACCACATACCCCAGAGCTGGCGGGTTCAAGAAAGCCTGGGCCTGCCAAATAACAATGAAAACTACAACCAAAAAATAGCCAGGCGTTGTGGCCGGCTCCTGTAGTCCCAGCTACTTGGGAGGCTGAGGCAAGAGAATCACTTAAGCCCAAGAGTTTGAGGTTGCTGTGAACTGTAATGCCACAGCAATCTACTGAGGGCCACATAGTGAGACTCTGTCTCAAAAAAAAAGTTAACTAAGGAAAACTAATATTTAATTAGAAGTTTAAAATAAATAAGAGCTGTCTGGAATATGTCCAGCCATGTAATATGGAAAATAGAAACACACATCACTGGACAGCCCTCATACACACAAAAGTCTGCTCAACTGATACACATGTAAAAATAAAGAGGTCCTAGTAGAATTTAAAAAATAAGAACAAAATAATAAAAATTACCATGCATGAAAATGTGTTCACTAAAGCTCAGGCGGCCTTTGGGCAGACAAATTTATAGTGTTTACATTAGAAATGAAGTCTCAAAATTAACGAGTTATGAATATCTTATAAAGCTTAGAGGGGGGGAAACCTAGAATATACCCAAATAAATAAGGAAGGAAAAATGAGAGCTCACAGCAGAAATTAGTGAAACACAGACACTGCAGAAATATTGCCACGGCCAGAAGCTGAATCCAATAAAGCCCAATAAAAGAGAGAAACTTTGGAAATATTAATCAAGAGGAGAAAAAGAAAGAGTTAGCATAATATTCTTAAACACCATTAACAACGAACCAGGAAACATGACAAAAACACTGCAGAGATAAACATAAAATAACAACATAACATGTGAATGATTCTTTGTCAATGGACTAGAAATCTTTGGCTGAAATGGATAGAATCCATGAAAAAATACAATTAATTAAAATTAGTTTTAAAGAAATATTTCTGCAATCATTAAAGAAACTGAATCAGTAGGTAAAATCTTCTCTCTCTTATACACACAAAATTAGTAGGAGCACATAGTTTTACTGATAAATCTTATTATTCAACAGACAGATAATTCCAGGCTTACACAAATTCTTCCTGATAATTAAAAACAAAGAAAGAGAGAAAATCTCCCAACATTGATTTGTCATCAAAGTCAATCAAGAGTAGTACAAGAATGAAAATTACTGATGTCCAATCTCACACATGAAAATAAATACAGATGGGAAAATCCCACGTAAAATGTCAGCACATCAAAACCAGCAAGAAACATAAAAGGTAATAATTCATGGCCATGCTGGATTTATCCTAGGAAAACAGGCAACTAATTGTTTGTAGTTCACTGCATTAAAGAGAAAACATGTAGTTATTTTACAATAGCTGCAAAAAAAAAAAAAACAAAACTCCAGCATTCGATAAAATGAAAATCCATTCTCAATAAAATTTCTCAGCACATTAGGAATTACAGAGGGCTCTTTATTCCCTTTTTGCTCCAGATCTATTCCATGCCTCTCTGTACCTTAACTGGACTCTAGATCAGCCCCTAAGGACCGTATCACTCAGGTACTGCACCTTCAGCTACTTGTTGGGTTTGGTCAATGTGAACAAGAAATTCAAGGGTAGGAAGAGAGGAAGGTCAAGGTATTCCGCCCCTGCTGGATACTACAGCTTAGACTTCTCCTCTTGGCTTGTAGGTGACCCACTGACCAACTGTCTTCCCACTGGTCTCCTCATCCATAAGCCCGCCCCTCCCTTGGTGTAGTAACAGCAGGCCTACGGGAGACAAAGGAGCTTCCCAGTGAATGTTTCACCATTCCTTATTCATTTCCCTAATCCTGCCCATGCCTATATAAATTTCTCTTCATTTAGTACTCTCCAAAATCCCAGCTGATATGCTGTCAATCTACATGATGAGTTGATTTGTATTCTCTCTCAAATTCATTTGCTGAGGTCTTAATCTTCAGGATCTAGAAATGTAACATATTTGGGAATAAGGAATTTAAATAATCAATTCCTGTAAGATTGGTAATAGGCAAGGATTTGCTATATAATTTATTTTATTTGACATTAGACCAGAAGTCCTAGCTAGTCTAAATAGTAAAACAACTAAGATAGTAAGACAATAAATAGAATTGGAAGTATAAAAATTGAAAACATCAAAGCAAAACTGTCATTATTTACAGATAATATTATAAAACTGTCTACATAACTCCCTCTAAATCTACAGATAAATTATTAGGATTAAAAAGAGTGTTTAATCAATTTACTTACTATAAAATCAATATATAAAAATTAATTGCTTGTTTATATTTCAGCAATAAGTATTTTTGAAATATAATTTTAAATATTAGATATTACAACAGCCATAATATGGTATACTTAGGCATAGCTTTAACATAAATGTGCCGAGCCTAAAGAAAAAAATATAAAATTTCATAAAAGACAGTAGACAAATGAAAAGATATACCATGACCTTAATATGAAGACTCCATATGATAAAGTCATCAGTTCTTTCTAAATTAATTCATAGCAGTTCCAATTAGTCCCTATAAATTGTTTCTTAAAACTTGCCAACATGACTCTAAAATTTGTATGAAAGGGATAAGGCCAAAACTGGCCGATGTAAATTCTGCCAACCATGAAAGTGTATTATAAAGCTGTGGTGAAGACAATGAGTGCGAGCACTGGAGTTAATAAAAAACTGTCAGTAGGATAGACTATATCAGAGAGGCCAAACCAAGCTTATGAATAAAAGGCAACATGATTTGTGAAAAAGTAATTGTGATTTACAGATAAGATGGGAAAGAATAAATTGTAATAACTAACAGTGATGGAACAATTGGGAAAAATCAATTCCAAGTGGATTTAAGATTTAATGAGAAAGAAAAAAATGCAGACTACACTATATTATAATTTAAAGTAGCAGAAGTTTTTTTCTTCAGAGTAGGGAAGGATTTATTAAGAAGTAAAAACCTCAAAGCATACAGGAAAACATTAATAAATGTGATTATATTAAAATTTAGACCTTCGGATCATCAAAGGAGTGAGAAGACAAGCCAAATGCTGGAAAAAGTTATTTGAAAACTATACTATGTATAACCAAAATAAATTAATATTAACAACTTTGATGAATCAGTAAGAAAAAGACAAATAGCACAGTCTCCTCCAACACCCCGCAAAAGATAGGGGGAATGGCATCAATGTACATAAGAAGAAGCATAAATGTCTCATGAAAACGTAAGTCATTCTTATCCACATTTTTTGTTAGAGAAGTGAAAATCCAAACCTCTATGACATACTATTTCATACTTGACTGGCAAAAAAATAGAGAGTTGGTCAATGACAAGGGTAGGTGAATATATGGAGTAATGTTAACTCTCATCCATAACGTTGAGAGTAAAAATTAGTGCAACCATGTTGGGAAACAGTATTGTACTACCCTATAAAAATGTATATGTGTATGTCCTGTGACCTAATTATTCCAAATAAATAGCCTAGGAAAATACTCATGCATAAATACCAGGAGCAGACACAAGAATGTTCACAAAGAAACAAATACATAAATATCCATTAGTAACAATATATAAATAAATCCTAATGCCAATAGTGGAATAGCAATGAAATAAATGAGCCTTTTCAGCATAAACATCACTGAATCTCAATCATGTTATTATGTAAAAGAAAGAAACAAGCAAGACATGAAAGAATATATGAAGTATGGCTCCATTCCCAGAGCACTCAAAACAGGTAAATTCAACAGTATTTAAGAATATATGTGCAAATGTATAAATATGTGTATGCATTTATATAAATATGTACATGTGCATATAAATGTATACATACGTAAGCACATATATGCATTAACTTGTTGTAATTATTTTTAATTAAAAGGAATAATCCAAAAAAAAAAAAAAAAGGAATAATTTATGCTACAGGGATTCTCTTCTGCTAAGGCAGAAGAAAACAGATGTGATGGGGGCTCACACTTGGGTCTTATGAAAAGTTAACGTCCTGTTTCTTAACTTTGATGGCAGGTTCTCTTGTGTCCACTTAATATTAGTTGAAAATAGACAATAATGTCTTTTGCACATCCATTTGTTTATATAGGTTTCTATGATTTGGATATATGGACCCTCCAAACTTCATGTTGAAATTTGATCCCCAGTGTTGTGGGTGGGGCCTCAATGGAGGTGTTTGGGTTGGGGGCGAGGGGGTGGGAGGGAGGATTCCTCATGAGTAGAGGAATGCCCTATCTGGGAGGGAGGTGAGTTCTCAATTTATTAGTGCCCATGAGAGCTGGTTGTTTCCAAGAATCTGGTGACTTCCCACCACTTGCTTCATCTCACCATGTGATCTCAGCACGTGCAGCTCCCCTCTGCCTTCCACTGTGAGTGGAAGCAGCCTGAGGTCCTCACCAGGTACAGATGCTCCAAGTTTCCAAACAATAGAATCATGAGCCAAATAAATATTTTTTCTTCATAAATTACAGTCTCACGTATTCCTTTATCACAACACAAAATCAACTGTGGTGATAATATCTTTCCAAATCTTTTTAAGAATCACACCACAGAGCGGTTAAAACCACTGTGATGACCAGAGATGTTCAGTTGTGTTATGACCTAATTAGTGTAATTATTCAATCTCATTAATTACTGTGCATTCTATCTTTAAGTTGAAAACTCAAATAATTATTTCACAGTTTGAACATTATAAAAATGGAAAACTGAACAGATGCCATAACCACCTTGAACTACAGAAACCCCTAGAACATCTGCCAAAGTTTGGAGTTTCAAAAATGACCCATATGGGCTCACCACCTGTAGCCAAGTGGTTAGGGCACTGGCCACATACACCAGGGCTGGCGGGTTTGAACCTAGCCCAGGCCAGCTAAACAATGACAACTGCAACAAAAAAATAGTTGGGCATTGTGGTGGGTGCCTGTCATCCCAGCTACTTGGGAGGGTGAGGCAAGACAATTGCTTAAGCCCAAGAGTTTGAGGTTGCTGTGAGCTGTGACGCCACAGCACTCTACGGAGGGTGACACAATGAGACTTTGTCTCAAAAAAAAAAAAAAAAATGACCCATATGCACATCATGGAATACTATTCAGCCATTTAAAAGATGGCAACTGCACATCTTTTGTAATATCCTGGAAGGAGTTTAGACACATTCTTAGTGAAGTATTGCAAGAAAGGAAAAGCAATTATCCATTGTACTCAAAACTAATATGAAGCCAGTAGATAATCTAATGCACTGCCACATACAAAAAAACTCATTTCAATTCAAGTTGGGGAGAGGGGTAACAAGGGAGAGGGAGGGAGAGGGGATTGGAGTGCTGTCACTGAATGGACATGGGGTGGGGGTATTTGGCACTCCTTTTGTGTGGGGGACATAACCACAACAGGGACTCTACCTAACAAAATTAAATATTTTGACCTGGTTGTTTGTACCTTCACATTAACCTGAAATAAATTTACTTTAAAAATAATGACCCACAGATATACTTCAAGGCCCTAGGAAAAAAAGAACACCAAGCCAAAAATTAGCAGAAGGAAAAGAATTATAAACATTTGAGCAGAAGAAACAAAATGGAAAATAGAAGAAAAATAGAACAAAAACTCAACAAAGCTACAGGTTGATTTTTTGGGAAAAAATTTGATAGGAATGCAATTGCCAAAGCAATCAAGATAAAGAACACTTCTACCACCTTAAAAATGGACCTCTTGTCCCATTGCAGTCAATCTCTTCCTCCCACCCCATAACCCCTCGGGAACTATTGATTCACTTTCTCTCATAGTTCTGCCTTATCTAGACTTTCACATAAATGTAGTTGTACAGTATACAGTTGTAGTGGGTTAGTGTCCCCCAAAGGAAACATTGATGCCCTAACCCCTGGGACCTGTGAATGTGACCTGATTTAAAGAGTTTACAAGACCTTTTCTCTTCCATTTGTAGGCGCTTCGGCAGTCACGGGTCTCTGTGAAGACATGGCCAAGTCCAAGAACCACACCACACACAACCAGTCCCAAAAGTGGCACAGAAATGGCATCAAGAAATCCCGATCACAAAGATATGAATCTCTTAAGGGGGTAAATCCCAAGTTCCTGAGGAACATGAGCTTTGCCAAGAAGCACAACAAGAAGGGCCTGAAGAAGATGCAAGCCAACACTGCCAAGGCTGTGAGTGCACATCAAGGCCCTTGTAAAACCCAAGGAGGTTAAGACCAAGATTCCCAAAGGTGCCAGCCATAAACTCAGTCGACTTGCCTACATCACCCACCCCAAGTTTGGGAAGTGTGCTCGTGCACGCATTGCCAAAGGTCTCAGGCTCTCCTGGCCAAAAGCCAAGGCCAAGGCCAAGGATCAAATGAAGGCCCAATCTGCTGCTTCATCTGCAGCTCCATCTTCAGTTCCAGGTCAGGCTCCCAAAGGTTCCCAGGTCCTCACAAAGGCTCCAGAGTAGAGGCATCTGTCTGCCATGAGGACAAAAGGACTGGTGTGAACTCTAGGCTGCCATCTATACGGGGCTGGGGTCCTCCTGTGCGATTTGTACAAAGAAACCTGAGGCAGGAAAAAAAAGTCTACAAGAGAAGATTTTCCTAGTTTATCTGGGTGAACCCTAAATCCAATGACAGGTATCCTTATAAGAGTTAGAAGCTACAGCAATTATTCCTCCTCCTCCCTTCCTGTGGTTCTTTTGTGTTCCTAGTAGTTTCCTCACATCCATGTGCCATTAACAGTCTACTGAAAACTAGAATAGACACTCTGCCCATCCCCAGAGCAGCACTCCTCCCTTACTTCCCCTCTTGAAGCCCTCTTCTCTGTTATTTTGCCAGCAAGTTCTAGCCATCTTGGTCTCCCTAAATTCAAGGCTCTTTCTCTTCAACTTGGCAAGATTGCTGACTGTCCCAGGGTCCTGCACTGTGGCCTGAGAACTCTCTAGGGAGTAACCTGGGGCACCTTGTTTGTTTCCCTTTTCTGAAGGATCACTGCCACATACTTCCTGTTATACAATGCCCCAAACCACAATTTCATATATTCTCTACAGCCTTCCGCCCTCACAGATTATTTTTCATTATCCAACAACAGTACTAAGAAAGGCTGTCCTGTGTATGCTGCCAAAAAATAATCAAGCAGCTATATAACCTGCCTTGAGAATCTGAAGTCTAACGTGAGAAGAATTGAACTCCATAGCTTCAGGTGACTAAATTCTCATGCTCCCAAATTTCTGCAAGGAGTTTTAACAAGTGGAAGACGGTTCATATAATCTCTGCTCCCAAGTAAAAGTGCAATTATGAGTAGACTTGTCCTGTTCATTGGAATAGAAACTAAGGTCAAAAATGATGGTATGACTCTGTCCCAATGCATACAATTAATAAATAGAAAACGTCTACAATCCAGATATCATGGCTTTGGGCCCATTGTTCTTTTTTCTTCACTGTTTATCCTCTTTGGTAAAAACAGCCAGCTATGTGCAAACATTTATCACTTGTAAATCTGGGGGGTAATGAATCATTGTTCCCTCAGCCGTAACATCAAGGAGATAATGTTTCACTCAGAGGTTAAGAAAATGCTGGTATTACATTATAGTTAACAATTGCTGTAGTTGTTAAGCAGTATTCAACTCAGGATGTGCTCCACTAGAGCATGGCTGCCTCGGTCATCGTGACAGCTCTCTGGAGCTTGCTCTGGAATAGTTAGGTTGTGTAACTGGAGGTCACTTATATAGACTCTAATGCTGGGGCAGACTAACCTTGTCTTCCTTCTCTGCCTCAGCTTCCTCTTATGTAAAACGAGGACAATGAAAGTATTCCCACCAATATTTAGGAAACAGCAAGAAAAATCCTAATATGGTTTTCTTTTAGCATCACTGAATAAGTGCTTCTGACCTGATGCTGTTCTACCTTTGCCTAGTACTGATTACACTAATCAGATTTATGTTTTCCAGAAAGGTCATCAAGCCACACGCAATAAAGATGGTTCCAGTCCATGAACCCCTGTATCACTCTCC